>JAOTRC010000034.1:16844174-16855011 GCA_027497675.1 Cyprinella lutrensis
CGATATATCGGATTTTAAAACCAACAAATATTTGTATCGGTATCAGCCTTCAAAATCCTTTATCGGTCGGGCTCTAATTAGTAACGATTTACACAGTTTGTTTACTATTTAATATGTACCTGAGCATTCAGTATTGTGCAATAAAGTATACAGAAGGTGATGGACATTTTGGCGGGAAAGAGGAAGTGCTGCATTTTATCATTTAAACGTGAGTTTTCATGAAAATTCTATAATCCAAGATTTCTGCCACCATATCACGTCACCCCTATAAACTTTGGGTCATCTTTAATATTTCTCTAATTTACAGAATGTCTACTTTTTATCACTTTAATGATATAGCCTTTGGAAATTAAGATGTCAATATGGAACATTTTAGGAAAAAACCTCTGGCGCCTAAAGGGTTAAGCTGTTTCCACAATGCTTTTTAGTGACACACAGACTGGAGTTTAGAAGTCTCTCACACAAAAGTGCTCAGATTTGAGAATCACAGTAGAACATGCTGGTGGAACAGCCACTGGAGGTGCCATGGTGTATGTTGGATCACAAGTAATTAAATACCCATAGTAGAGTTAAATTAAACCAATATGATTGTGGTAGATATGGTGAAAAATGCGGGCAACATTTAGCAGTATAGTTAAGGATAACACAAAGGAATCTTGTATGAAACATTTTATAGTGCATCAGGTGGAAGTTGGTATGTGTGACATTTTGAAAATTAATTGAATACCTCTCTTTGGTAAACTGCACAATTTTGTATCTGTCTGTAACTCTACCAGGTGAATTATGTGCTGAAGTTGTTCAAATCCTATTATCCTGAATGGGTGATTCGTGACTAGCTGTTAGTTGACTTGGGCCTTGTTAAGGGCTTATGAGAGATTTTCAAGGTTTACCTAAAACAGAAAGTCAGATGGTCAGCAGTTCTTCAACATTACGTTCATCACTTTTATCTCACTTCTCCAAGACACCAGGGTTTTGTCTTATCCAGGCTTTGTGGCTCCTCAAGCTGGTCCAGATTCTTTTCTCTTGCAGTGCAATTATGATCTCTAGCTTTCTTTACACATCTACTTGTTTTGCTCAGAGGGAAGCTGCGATTCCTTTTAGCCACACAGAGTGGACATCACAATCCATTTTAACTCCCTATGTGTGGTGCTCTTAAATACCTATAGTTAGACATAGAAGCCTTATGTGCATATTATACATGGTGACCTCTGTGATAGCATGTTTTATTATTATATCCAAATCACAGTTGACTTAATAGTGTTAATTTATTATGTTCAATTGATAATTCAAACAAGCTTTTAAAGCTCATTTTAAGGAGCCTTTTTTTGGACACACTTATATTCATTTGTAGTGGTTGGGAGATTAAACCTGCTCATAAAACTACTTGAAAATCTAATAGCTTAAATAGATTACCATAAATGTTTCTAATTGTTGACATTTAATTTTTCCACTTTTTTTCCAGTTCTGATTCTGATTACTCCTAGGTGCCAAGAAGAGCATTTATTTATTTAAATGCATTATGCAAAGTTTGCATATAATATACATCTACATCCTTGTTCTGGAATATTTTCGAAATTGAATTACTTTCCTCTTTCCTTACTTTCCTGAAGAAATTTCCTCTTCTCTCCTACAGGGTTATGATGTTTGAAGACAAAGCCAACGGAAGCAGCTGTAAACCCGATGGACCCCCACCCAAACGTGACATCACCAGCCTACCATAGAGCAGTGAAACTACATTCGCAAATCCCGCCCATTTACCATTAGGTGCTAGGTTTCTATAGCCTTACCTAGAATCTTTTTGCCAAGATCCAGGGAAATCTTAGTTCATAGATGGAAAAAAATGAAGGGAAAAAAAGGTGAAAGATGTCTATATATTTGCTGTGAAGAAGTCGAAGCGCAAAGTAGCTTTTTATAAGTAAACAAATGTATATATTTATATGAAGCCACAGTTTTTATATATAAATATATAGTGTTTACAAGCACAAATACTGTGGTTGAAGTACTAGTGAAGTGTAGTGTGTAACACTGCGTACAGTGTACTAAGTGTAGTGTGTATGGGATGACAATTTTAGCTTGCAAGATAGGTTTTAATTAAGATTGAGAATTAAGATTTTTCGTGTTCCCTTAAATGTTTTCTTTTTTTTTTATTTCAATATGTTCATGTTTGCCATTTCAGTCTAATCTGCATTTCGGTAACTCTGCTCACCTTGTCCTATAGTGTGACAGTAGATTTCAGTTAGTGCTCAGCAAGAAACTTCTTCCCAAGACACAGGGATTGAATCTTTAAACTCTGTTGCTTGTCATCCTGTTTGTTGGTCCATTGTGTGTAATCTGTAACATCAATGTATCATATAAGCAATACATGCATATTGTGCTGACACTTTGAATCACACTTTTAGGCAAGCTTTTATAGTTGTTCCTGCTTAAACTGGTAATGATGTTGTAGGAAGGAGGTGCCACTGATCACAGCTTTTTAGATCTGTAGGAGGGTTGGTTTTAGTCACTATAGCAGATTAGTTTGAAACCACTCTTTCCAAGTGCCTCACTCAGTTTAATGTAGCAGAGGTTTTGAGTGAAGATTGAGTGAAGCATCTTTGAAATGGATTGTGTGCATCCGTGTGTGTGTGTGCGTGCTTGGAATTTATTCTGTGGAGTCGTTTTTGAGACATTCCAAGAATGTCGTTGTGTGATGTAGTCCTTGCTTTGAAATGTTGATATGTTTTTAACCTGAGCAAAAATGTTGTGGAGCTCTGATGCAAATATTCCAGTAGTGCTTTTGTCCTGTTTTATTTTCCACTGGCCTCATCAAGTTTTGTTTGTAATGTAAGATGTGCTATGTAAGACAAAATGACCTCGAGAGGTTTTTTTTTTTTTTTAATTAAGAGACAAGTTGGCAGTAGCAGGTGTGGCTTTCACTTCCATTTCAGTTCTGCAAACAAAGCAAGTTTTATTTGTCTCTCTCTCGCATCGTTTTTTTTTTTTTTTGTAGGGTTTTTTGTCTATGCCTCTGTTTAAGTTTATTTCATTTTCCTCTTTAAATCAGTGAAGTGTAAATTGATGACTACACTGAATTGCTATTTATCAGAAATTGATTTTTAATGAGAAGTTTTCTGTCAGCATATTAATTTGCAGAGATTCTTTTGTTTTGTTTTTTGCAAACACCAAAGGAAGTAAATACCCTGTTACACCTGAACTTATAGAGGATCTCTTTTATTTCTCTTTCTCTCTCTGACTGCGTGTGTGTGTACACAAAAATTCTCCCCCGAAGTTGTGCAAAATGTGACATCTCCCTTTGTAGACATTCAGGGATGTCTTGATTTAGGTTTTTTTTTTTTTTTTAAGGAAGTTTGCTCTTGTCTTTCATAATACTAAAATTACAAGTTTTCTTTTAGGGTTAGAGTTGTTGGTGTACTGTTAGAATTATGATTAACTTTCTGTTGACACGATAGTCTATGGTACACTGCGTTTTTTGTTTTTTTTAGACTTTTTGCAGAGTAATATTGTGAGATATTATAACAGTTTATAACTCTGCTTTGTTTGAATCATTTATTTTCCTGTGATGGCATAGCTGAATTTTCAGCATTATTACTCCAGTCTTCAGTGTCACATGATCCTTCAGAAATCATTCTAATATACTAATTTCATGCTCAAGAAACATTTAAATAATATCGATGTTGAAAACATTTGTGCTGCTTAATGTGTTTGTGAAAACCATTACCAATTTAGAGCTTTTTGATTCGACATTTATTTGAAATAGAAATCTTTTGTAACATTATAAATGTCATAACTGTCACTTTTAATCAATTTAAAGCATCCTTTCAGAATAAAACAGGGTTCCTATGTAGTTTAGAAAATTATGGAATTTAAGTGATTTTCAGTTCTGGAGAATAATGAATAAACATGTCCAGACTATTTAGTTTTCTAAAATATCAAATTAAGAGTTTTGAACAAATTATCAAACTGTTTTCATGTCACAGGTTTAGTGATTGTCGAACACTACTGAATGAATTCAAGGCAGACAATTTCATTGTGCATTATTGTCTTTTGAGTAAGTCTCTTTTGAAAGTGTGTGTGTGTGTGTGTGTGTGTGTGTGTGTGTGTGCACCACTCAAACCAGCAACAGACGAAGGAGCAAACAATTATTTCAATCAGGCTTTACTGTTTGTTGATCATGCAACTTCAAACAATGACTGCATCAAACTGATGTGTCCAGAACAAATGCTACAGTAGTCATAACAAAATGTTTTTTTATGTACAGAGCTTTCGTACAGCATTTTGTTGCAAAGGGGTTTAAACCTGCTCCTGAAGGGCCACTGTCCTGCAGAGTTTAGCTCACCCCTGACTTAGATGTGTGAACAAACAGAAGCCATGATAAACCACATAGGTTTACACAAACACATGATGCTCATAAATAACTTATGTACTTAATCTTTAGCCTATGAAACTAGCATATCTGATCTCAACCATGTTCAAAAATATGCTGTAGCCTATTTGTGGGTATGGTAATGGTCACAGGATGATATTAGTTCTAGAGTTTGTTTGTTCCACCATACATTGTTTAAAATAAACAAAAAATTGTCCTAACCTACACACACACACACACCACAATGCAAGCATGGCGATTACTTCACTTATGTTTTTGTTAACATTTTGAAAAACAGAAGTTAATTTTGGGAATTTTCCAGAATAGTGATAATGACCTTTTCGTTAGAGTAAACCCAGTCCAGCTCACTTCCTCATGGACTTCTGTTTTGCAGAGTCTAGGCAGAAGTGGCCTTGTTCTTACCCACAATACAGTTCTTTAGACAGCTTATCTGCGTTTCTAAAAATTTCTAAAGAGAGAAGGCCCATATCCTTCCTTCTCTTTCTGTTGATCTTTGTTCCTCATACTGCCTGAGAAAACATGAATTAAAAAAAAAATCATCTTATTTCTTGTAATCTGGCAGAAATAAAAGAAAGCACAGACAGAAGTTCCGCATTATCGCATTTGAAATTATTAGTATTGTATGGCTGTACTGTCCTCCTACTGGTAGCCAGTTGAACCTTCTTGAACGAGTGTCATAATAATGGACTGTGTTGCTCCCTACTGGGATGAAATGGTAAAGCACAGCAATCGGTGGGGCACCAGAGATTACATTTGTTTAATGGTTTCAGGTTTTAATTTATTTCATGTATTTTGTGAGATCTAAAATACTGCTATGACCGCAATACAAAAAGATTTGTTTGTTATTATTACACTTGTAGATTAGGTCACTGAATGTAGACGGAAGGAACAAGCAATGTGAATCCAACCATATATTGTTCTATTAATCTGGATTTTCTCCTGAAGATCAGATACTAATTGTTGTTATTACATCTTAATCTAATTTCTCGTAAAGACAAAGAATACAATACCTAACATTTTCTGCACAACAGCACTATTATCTGAATTTCAGCCAGCTCCTTGTTTTCTGTCTGCCATTATTGGATAATTTGATTAATTCAGGTGTGTAATTCAGGTGCACAATAATCAGACACACCTGAATTAATCAATGTGTCCAATAATGCCAGACAGGAAACAAGAAGCTGGCTGAAGTTCAGGAAGTAGTAGAGCTGTGCATAGAGTCCATTACTTACAATATTGATCATTTTATAATATATCAATGCCAATTTATTATTTAACCCTTTGTTATTTGTTAATTTTTTTACCTAAAAATAATATGTTTATTACATTTTTAAAATATTTTTTTATTTAATCAGAATAGTACAAAACTCTGTAAAGGTTTTGGTACTTGCTATGTGAACAACAACAACAACAACAACAACAAAAATAAACAATATTGGAGATGATTCATAAAGTTTAAATGGTCCTGAAAAAAAGTCACACTTGAGTTACTCCTAATCATAAATGATGAATTCATCTAGTGGAAGCTTTTGGTACTGCTCATTTTTTAAGATATCAAGCTCAAATTTGGAACAGAACTTGTTTCGATTTATGGCTTTGATTTTCTTGAGCTTTTAGAATAAAACATGTTTTTGAAAATATATATTTGATATAAAAAATTGAAAATAGTATTTTCATGCATTTTTTCATGCATCATGACAATAAATGTAAAATTCTGTAAAGTTCACTTTTTGAACCTTTTCCACTTCAGCATTCATTTGCCCAGTGTCGTCTTAAAAAGATATCCAACTTAAGTCTGTGCTCTAAAGTATTCAAGATTTAAAAGTATTGTCCTTTTCAGGTCTATGCTCACAAAGTGAATAAATTGATTATAATAACTACAGCATAATTATAATTTAGTACTATACAATCGCTTAAAAGTACAAAATATTAAATAAAAAAACATTGAACTAAAATATTGTACATTCAATTTAAAAAAAAATATTTGGTAACTTATGACTGCCATGTGAAGACCACATTGGGTTAGAGGTTAGAATGGGGTTAGAAGAGGGTTAATGTGGTTTACTAGTTTATTTTGTAAATTTTTTATTTCTTAAAACCATTCAAATACAAATATGAAAAAAGCACTAAATTAGAGAACATAAACCATGAGAACATGCTATTTGAGGATGTAGGAAAAGGTTTAAGATATTAGCTGCAACGCTGGCATGGTTCAAGCGAGGGAAAGAGGAAGTCATTTTTTTCAGTGGTATTCACTTGCTTATGTAAGAGTTTACAAGCATTTCAGCTAAACCTAAAAGAGATCACCACATAACTTTTTTTTTATTTCACTTCAAATCAGCCAAATTTATGGCAGGATTGATGGAAGGATTAACTTGACAATTATGGAGAGCTGTTTTTGTAACGTATCTGAAGAGATAATAGCTCAAATTATTGTTCTAACCAGTCTAGGTTGACTTTGGCTGACCATTATGAATATCAGAACAGGACTGAAACACAGAGGCATGGTCATTTTCCGTTTGCAGAGCAGTCAGACTATATACGTGTTTGGCACAAAGCCAGGCAGAGAGGAGGGGAAAAGGAGAAGCAGAGGGTGAGAGAGAGAGACCTTCCTTTACAAAAAAAGAGTTTGAGTGTTTATTTGTAAGTGTGCATGTGCCAGATTGTGACTGTGCATGAGAGAGAGAGAGGTAATGAAGCGTGGGTAGAGGGCTGGCATCGTGCCTGCTGGTTGAGTCACTTATTTCTTGGTGTGGGCAGGGCTTGTCACAAAGTTCATAGGGTGAATAGGAAACTGCATGTACTGCCTGACAGAAAATAACTTACATATGAATTCAACATACAGTCATTGTTTTCCTCATTAACCCTTTAAGCCCTGAAGGCATTTTTAGAGTGACGTACACAAAAGTAAAGACTCATAACTCCAAAACTATTGCAAGCAGAGTCCAAATGTAGGTATCGCTTGAAAGAAAACCTTTTTTTTAGGAAAAAACAAATAAATAATACATTGCATTTGGGCATTCTCATGCTGGGAAACTGATGATATTTATATATCTTTCTTATTTGACATGCAAAAAACCCAGGAAGGAAATAAGATATAGGAGGAAGACCTGCATCTGGATCAAATTTTGTGGATAGAGCATAAAGTAATCAAAAGTTACAGCATTTAGAACCAAGGTAGCTTTTTTTGTTTAACCTTTGACACACAGAAGGCATTTTTAAAATCATTCCTCCATGAAGAATTTCTCATGATCAATGCAATGGATTTTGTTGATTTAGGACTCAATCGGGAGCATCCACTGTAATGATTTTTTCTAATGCCATTTTCTACAATATGTGCATATTTCATGAAATTGGAAATGTAAACGCCACCTGAAAGCTACATATGATTTTACATAGCTAAATGTGTGCCTATGGAGTTTTATGTGTTAACTGATCTAAATAACAGATTATAGTGAGTTTTGGCTCTTTTGAATTGTGATCTGCAATAAATAAAGATGTGCCACTTTCCACAATCGGAGCATGTTTCATGAAGTTATGAGCGAAAACGATATAAATGCGGATGCATATTATTTACATACAGTCTAAAAAATGCTTGGTTGTTTTAACCCAATTTTGGGTAAAACATGGACAAACCCAGTCATTGGGTTACATTTTCTAATTACATTTTTAACCTAATGTCTGGGTTTGTCCATATTTTACCCAAAATTAGGTTAAAAAACCCCAGCATTTTTTAGAGTGTATGAGTCTAGGGCATAGACTGTAAAAAAAGTTGGACGACGCCCCTTTGCTGTTTTCCATCAGAGAGATCTGAAGCCGCCAATGTCCCGATATGGCGCTGACATCTTGGAACTTGAGTCTGCACACTTGCGTTTTCGGGACCAGACATGCCAGTCATGCGCAGGAAGTAAAGCTGCGAAATCAAGGCCGCGCCCTCATTCTCACTGAATCAAACGCAAGCACACAGCCCGTACTTTTATTAAGTGGCCTCTGTCTGCTTCGTTCTTCTCCAATGATGTCTGCTGATTGCAGTAACTTGTTAAAATAAGGTAAATACAACTACTAACCACATAGTCAACATTATGAAAAAAAGTCTGTTGGGGCTTCAGTGACTACTTCGCACAGAGAACCTGTCAATCACAGCTGTCAATCATGATGTCACAGCACCGTTTTTATATAACTAAAAACAAACTTATTTTAAAAACAAACTCTTGAAATTACATCAACGTGATAGAAACTACAGTAAATGACAGAAACTATCTTTGGATAAAGGATAAGTGAAGTGTAATTTAATTGTTTAGTTGGTCTCACGTCCCATTGAATAACAAGGGGAGGAGGGGTATATGACCTATACTAGGACCGGGGGGCGATCTAACCGTTTTGGCTTCACTTTCGAGGCCTTGTGTGGCAGGCTTTTTCTAGGATGGCTTCACGTACTCGTTAAAGTTTAGTCAAAGCCCAGAACATTTATGCTTGTATTCTACTCCATAGCTTTCAAATAAAATATGACACATGACTATCTGAGCTGTATGATGTTATCGACATATTACACACATTATAAAAAAGTATTCAATAAAATATGAAAACTCTTTTTATATTTTTGCAAATAACTCAGCACAACCTAGGAGTTCATCAAATGGGCTAAATGCATCGTAAAGTGCAGACTCTAAGCTTTTAAATGACACCTATATTGTGTTGATCAAGGCAGTTGTTTTAAAAATATGATTATTACGTTTTTCGTAGCTAAGTGGTGCGCCTCCTGGCAGAACAAACCTTCTTTTTGAGGGACTATTTGAAATTGGCGGTCAGATGCATAAAAAGTTTCTAAGCTTTAAAATGATAGATATTTTGTGTTATTACATTAATTTGAGAGCATCAAGCATCAGTCAAACACTAATAACTTCATTTTGATAACCCCTTCGTTCGTGGAATAAATGAATCATGCAGAGTCTGACTGCAAGATAGCCCTAGCTGTTCTTGAGAGTTCATGATATTTGATTCATGAACAAATCTGTTGCGTAAAATATTTTCAATGAATACAACTCACAAAACCAACTTGAAAATTATTCCCCAAATCTGACTGATCTGGTTCTTGAGTCTTGATTAATGATTTACAGCAGATCACTAGAGTTTTTTTTTTACAGAGTAATTACTTTGGTCTATTCTTCACAAAAAGCTATTTGATTTCAGAAGACTCTGAATATAGCAAGTTGTTTGGGCCATTTTTACGATACTTTTAAGGTGCTTGAGCATACTTTTTGAAGCTAAACTCAATGAAAAGAGAACCTGGCAAATTTCTTTTTGTCTTCCACAGACTAAAGAAAGTCAAACTTGTTTGGAGCAACATGAGAGTGAGTAAAAACAACTGAATTTTCATTATTGATTGGACTATATCAACAATTTCCTCCCTTAATTACATACATAATGTTTTAATTAGATAATGAATCACATCCAGAGAACATTAACATCCATAACGCCCACATCCAGACACATTAGTATACTGTGATCCAAGTCCCATCTGAATCGGTACATGAAATGACAGACAACCCATAATTATACCTTTAATGTCCTTTAGAAAATGTCATTCTCATTTTTCTTTGGCTTTCTGGTAGCAAGTTTCATACTCCATATATGTAATCAAATTCATATCAATTATGAAACAGTTCTGTTTTTGGGAAACCATCATCTAGCCCTGATCTACCTCATTCCACATTTACTGAACGGCATAAATGGGTTTCTCACCAGACGCTCAGGAACACAGTAATAGCTTATCATTAGCGGCCTGCCAAAAAGTTTTGAAAGAGAGCTTGGGGTGCTCTGTGAGATCAGACTCAGACCTACTTTACTGGAACTACTAGCAAAACACATTACAGAAATGAAAATGAAGATTAAAGTATGGTTGCATGAAAGCTGAGGAGGCTGGAAGGAGTGTGCCGGGCTAAAAGAACAGCACAGCAGAATGCAAAATTTAACAGCTCCCCTAATTATGATGTTGCCCTCAGAATCACTGGAGTGGATGAAAGGTGACAGGTGTAGAGGCGTTTTCACAAGACTATTTCTACTGGGCTACTGCAGATCCACCATCATGGGCTTTGTGAGGACAAACTCATAGAATTACATGCAAATTCTTCACAAAAAAAAAAAGTTCCCAGTCATGTGTACACAAAAAACATACACAACGACACACACACACCTAGAAAACACACAAGCTCTATTCCCAAACCTAATGAGGTGCTTTGCTGTTTGCTGTCCACATTGACTTAATAGAGCAAAAAACAAAACCAATTAATAAAATCAAATTTTAAAATTTAAATCTTTAAAACGGAACACAAATGACACAAACAGTGACAAAACTGAGTTTTTTGTTCCATTTCGTCTCTGGATCATTATCTGTTGACTTTCTAACAGCTCCCTGTTTTAATTACTTAAACATATGATATGACCAAAATCCTT
>JAOTRC010000034.1:16888656-16906283 GCA_027497675.1 Cyprinella lutrensis
TGCTTATTAATGTCTATTAATGCTTTATGAATGATGAATTAATGGTTTACTCATACTTAACTAATTATTATTAGCGTCACGCGTGTAGTTATTATAAAGTGTTACCGATTTTTGTATGCACAAGGAGTAAATTCGGAGAAGAAACATACTAGGTCCACGGGGGCTTTAATCTACCACACTACTGTAAGATCCAAGACCAATCTTGAAAATGCTAATTCAAAATGAATTACCCACACATAGCAAGTACATTTACGGATATGATGCAGACAACGCAAGTGCGCCTTTTGTTCAGCAGGGGTCGACATTGTTCCGTAAATTAAATTTAATAAAACCTCTGAAGCAGGCAGTCCATGCTCTGAATCTGAACCTTCTAACCAAACGTGTGCATGGAAGCGCATCTCTAACTATTGAGGAATAAAGTTTAGGGTGAACTTGTGCAGTTTAGACTGGATGATTGAACAATAACGCTTTTCACTTGAAGACACAGCATTTCCACTTAACTTGCTATTCATTTTGATAACTTTCACCTCATACAGCATTTCTTAAATTGACGCTTTATGACTGTTTATTAAGAAATGAATAGTATTAATTCGTGCAATGATTTTTAACACTTTCATAGCATACACACAGCCCCCTGGTGATATGCAGCGTACTAAAATTCCTTAATTATTCTTTTAATGAGCCCCATCAACAATCTCCTTATCTCTGCCAGTTTAGCAGTATACCTCCTCCTCCCACATTCTCCTAAAGAGCAGTAATGCTCCGCCTCTCTTTCTTCCTCCTCTAAAAGCTCACACCCCGTCAGCTGTTCACTATTGAGAGAGACCTGCACGCGAGAGCTGCTGTGTAACGATACGAGTAAATGTATTTGTGCGCCGCAGTCACAAACATAGAATAAATAGTTTTGTATGTAACTCAGTAACAATATACCAAACTATACGTGTAGGGTAATTTCTTACGGTAAAAGCATCTGGATTAAATTACTCTTCATTTGTTTATTTTGTGGTTTATCCACGCGACATCGGACGCTGTTACCAGAGCGCGCAGCGCTGCCAGTATTGTGACTGTCCCTGTCGCGTTGTGGCATGTTCGAGGGCTAAGGCAGACGGAACTGAAATCTTCATTGCTCCTGAGCAGGTATGCATTTTTTAAAATTATTTATTTAAAAATAAAACAAAAGTCTGTATTTTCATAAATCTAAATGCACGTGCATTTTTTAGTCACTATAGGTTGGCTGATCATTTCTAAGATAATTTCTTCTATAATAAATATTTTGGTGAGGGTTTGTTTGTTTTATAACGTGAAAATAAAAAAATCAAGGATTTATTATCGTTATTATTCATAATAATAATACTTTTTAAGTTTTAATGCATAATAATAAATAAAGCAAATAGTGTTATCTGAGAGTGATGGCATCTGTCATTCAAAATTAAATGTAAAAGCAGTTTTTCATAGAATTTACTTGTTATAACACTTTATTTTATTGTAAGTTATTTACTGGTTGTTTATGCTTTATGTATACAGTCATTCACATTGCTAGTTTTCAGTCCTGTGTTGCAAAATAATTAATGGCCAATGTCAGCACAGGGTTTCTGGCTCTTGTACTTCACAGCTGTGGCCAATTTAAATGGGTTATTGGACTGTATCAGGTGTGATACATCACCATTCCTTTTGTGTCCTTAATGTATTTAGTTCAGTTCGGAACTACGTTTTGCCTCTGCACAACATTAGCAGGAACACAATTAAATTCTCCCCGGAGGGATGTTGACAGCCGGCAGGGACCAGGGGGCGTGTATCGGTTACATGGAAATTCAGACTGATTGGATTTGAATGTGCACCATATAGGCGACCAGATGGCAGTCGGTGACACTGACACACTTAGTGTTGATTCTGTGGCTGGTGTTCAAATCTTTGTTCACTATTCCACAGTAAATGTCAGGCAGTGGTGTTTACTTCTGAAAGTTTTTTTCCCCCCCTTAAGCTTCCCCTCCTTATCCATCCGCCTTTGAACACCTGGTAATGATTAGACTCCCTTTCATTTGTTCACATTCCAGTCGGCTAGACATCAGAGAGGCTTCCAGTTGTTGTTTTTTATGTTGTGTTTGCAGAATTACATCATCTTTCTCTTCCTTCATCTTGAGGTTTGACATGCTCTTTGAGTACTTTGCTGATATTGATCATATCACTGTTCAAAACAATGTCAGTCAACTTCTGAAACGGTCTAAATCCCTCTGTTTAAAGTCCAGCAGTATGCTAGTTTTGTCAATGGAAGTATGGTACAATTTCGCTCTTTTTTTGTTTCAGGATTCAATGAAAATGTCTGTCTGTGTCCACGAGAACCGCAAGTCTCGTGCCAGCACGGGCTCTATGAACATCTACCTGTTCCACAAGTCCTCGTACGCAGACAGCGTGCTGATGCACCTGAATGCTCTTCGTCAGCAGAGACTCTTCACGGATGTTCTGCTCCATGCTGGAAACCGCTCTTTCCCATGCCACAGGGCTGTGCTGGCCGCTTGCAGCCGCTACTTTGAAGCAATGTTTAGCGGAGGGCTGAGAGAAAGTCAGGACAGTGAAGTGGACTTCAGGGATTCCATTCATCCAGAGGTATTGTTGTATTTGAATTTTTATTTAGTGTGTTGAAGTGATAGTTCACCCAAAAATGAAATACAAAATCATTTACTCAACCCTTATGTGGTTCCAAATCTGTATGGCTTTCTTCTGAGGAACACAAAAGAAGATCATTTGATAAAATGTTAATGAATGAAGGTTATCTTTTCTTCTTTTTTTTCGTTAAGTCAGCGGGGTCCATTGTTTTCTGGTTACTTTCATTGTAGGACAAAACCATTAAAACACTGTTCAAAATATCATCTTTTGTGTTTTATAAAAGTTTGAAATGCATGAGGGTTAGTAAATGACAAAAATATTTGGGGGGTGTCTCTTTTAAATTGTAGGCTTCTCAAAGTTACATCATATGATTGATTGTAGAGTTCTGAAACCTTGGAGAACCTCTGCGTTTGAATATCAGACTTGCTTTTGCAAAACAATAGCTTCATGGGTTTCAAGTTGCCTAACTCATATTGCAGTTAGACTGCAAAAATGAGAGGTTATCACTTTTAGGTTAACTTTGTTTTTACTCCGCATTCTCAAGGTATTGGAGCTCCTATTGGACTACGCCTACTCGTCAAGAGTAATAATAAACGAGGAGAATGCGGAGTCTCTCCTTGAGGCCGGTGACATGCTGGAGTTTCAGGACATTCGTGATGCCTGTGCCGAGTTCCTGGAGAAGAACCTCCATCCATCCAATTGCTTGGGCATGCTGCTGCTTTCAGATGCTCACCAGTGCTCCCAGCTGTTTCAGCTGTCCTGGAGCATGTGTCTCAGTAACTTCCCGGCTATCTGCAAGACTGAAGAGTTTCTCCAGCTGCCCAAGGACATGCTGGTCCAACTGCTGGCACACGAAGAGCTTGAAACCGAGGACGAGCGTCTGGTCTACGAGTCAGCTCTCAACTGGGTGAACTACGACCTTGAGGGCAGGCACTGTCATCTTCCGGAGCTGCTCCGTACCGTGCGTCTGGCTCTCCTGCCTGCCATTTTCCTTATGGAGAACGTCTCTACGGAGGAGCTCATCATCGCACAGGCTAAAAGCAAAGAGCTGGTAGACGAGGCCATCCGCTGCAAACTGCGAATCTTGCAAAACGACGGCGTCGTCAACAGTCCTTGTGCCCGGCCCCGCAAGACCAGTCACGCCCTTTTCTTGCTGGGCGGCCCCACGTTTATGTGCGACAAGCTCTACCTGGTGGACCAGAAGGCCAAAGAGATCATTCCAAAGGCGGACATCCCCAGCCCACGAAAAGAGTTCAGCGCCTGTGCCATTGGCTGCAAAGTGTACGTGACAGGTGGCCGGGGCTCTGAGAACGGTGTGTCTAAGGACGTTTGGGTGTACGATACATTACAGGAGGAATGGTCTAAAGCGGCCCCAATGCTGATAGCACGTTTTGGTCACGGTTCCGCTGAGTTACGCCACTGCCTGTATGTTGTCGGAGGTCACACAGCTGCTACTGGCTGTCTGCCTGCATCACCATCTGTGTCCTTGAAGCAGGTAGAGCAGTTTGACCCAGTTGCTAATAAGTGGAGCATGGTGGCACCACTGCGGGAAGGAGTTAGTAATGCAGCTGTGGTCAGCGTAAAGCTTAAGTTGTTTGCCTTCGGAGGAACGAGTGTGGCCCATGACAAGCTGCCCAAAGTTCAGTGCTATGATCCCTCAGAAAATCGCTGGACGGTCCCGGCGTCCTGCCCGCAGCCGTGGCGCTACACCGCAGCTGCTGTTCTCGGCAACCAGATCTTTGTAATGGGGGGCGACACCGAATTCTCGGCTTGCTCTGCCTACAAATTCAGTAGTGAGACTTATCAGTGGACTAAAGTTGGAGATGTCACAGCCAAACGAATGAGCTGCCAGGCGGTGGCCTCTGGAAACAAACTTTATGTGGTGGGTGGCTACTTTGGTACACAGCGTTGTAAAACCCTGGATTGCTATGACCCTACGCTCGATGCCTGGAACAGCATCACTACCGTACCTTATTCCTTAATCCCCACTGCCTTCGTCAGCACCTGGAAACACCTCCCAGCCTGAAGCACACCTGTACTTTCGTCTGTGACCCTACTGTTTCTATGAGGTAGGTTGTACAATCTAAAAACAGAATTACCAGACTTGTAAAAAAAAATGGAATGAACTATAGCGGTACTATACTAGTAATCACTATTGTTAGTCTTTTACAACAAATAATTTAATATCACCATCAAATGCAATAATCATCAAATATAAAAATCCAGTTTTATACTGTACATCAAAGTTGTGATGCCTAAATTAATTAATAATTTGTTATCATTATTATTTTACAGTAGACTAAAATAACTATGTAAAATAGTGTATCATTTTAATATGTGCCATGAAACTCGAGGGAATTTCAGAGGAAGTGTCAATGTCCTTAATTAACAATGGGCTGGATGAATCTCATTAAACATATTAAAATAATATTTATTAGTTTTCCCAAAATTAATTTTCACTCAACTTAACGTCCAACTGTTCTGTTGTGGTTGGCATGCACATTACCCTCTTTGTAAGCGTACTGACACTGAAAAAGTCCTGTGTACAAGGTTACATGGCTCTTTGTTTGTTGATATGCACACTACATTTGGATATAGTGATTTCATTTATCCCCCATGATCTGCATTGTGCATACTTTGACAAAGAACCTTATTAAAAACAGTGGCAAATTGAGTATTGACGGAGCAATTAGACTTTGTTAGGAGTCAGAGAGGAAAGGAATGGGAAGGCAGCATGCTTTTAATATCAACCTGGTCAACTCTGCTCATATGTGCTATCTATCAGCTCCCCGGTGCTTTCTGAATAAATTCTCTTTTCTTGTCTGATCTTTTCAGTTTTCCTTTTTTTTCTGTGAAGAGATTCTTCTATCATATATAGGTGTGACAATCTCAACGTTTCGCTTTAATCGAGAACTTCCAAAGCTGGTGCATTAAAGGATGTTTTATAATGGGTTGCTACAGATGTCACGTCTCCTGGGAGTCCATAAAAATTCTAGCCGTTAAGCATTGGGCTTTTCTCAGTCTCCAGAAAAACAGGCTTTGGTCACAGCAGGACTGCATCAGAAAAGGGGATCAGGCTGTCCAGTATCTACCTCTCAGCAGTGATATCCCCACTGATGCAGTGTTTGTGTGCTCTGGCTGATACGGAGGCTCTGCTGTATCTGATCAGACTCCAGTCTAGGAGAGGGAGGGAGATAAAAAAAAGAGAGAATTCAGAGCCTTCATCTTTGAGCTGGAGATTCAAGCTTCACGCACCTACCATAGAAAGATGCTAGACTACACCTGAATTTTAATGTGCATGTGGGCACATGCAAATCTACATGTAAAATTTAGATCCAAAGTAAAACTGTGTGTTTGCGTGCATCTGTTTTGAGAAGGAAGCTTGCGGTAGGGCTGAATGAGTTATGAGCGTGCAGTGAGGGGCGTTGCACCGAGGGTAATTGAAGCAGAATAGAAGACTTTTATTGTTCCTGAGGGGGAAATTTGTCTAAAGGTGGAGGAAGTAGGGAAGAGAGGTAGGGTGAATTGAGAAGGAGGGAGGGCTTTGAGAAAAGGCAGAGAAAGTAATGGTTAGGTGTTGTGTATTTGGATGAGACAACATGGAGCATGCTTGCATTAAGTCTGAACAATAGTTCAGTTACTATGCAGTTTGTTCAGACTGGACTATATTGTTGAGCTAGAGTCTTTATCTTTGTTGGCATAATGCATAATCAAATATATGAATGAGTAAAAAATACATATTGTTCATCACTGCTCTTTCTCTGATTAAAGGTGTTGTCACATTTACCATTTTTTGCCGAATTTATCCAGGAAATCCAGTCAATCCAGGCAATTTTGCATAAGGGAACATTTTCCCCACGCAGATTTCGCCAGATTGACCAAAAGAAATGATGTCTATCACAATTTTGTTAATGTGACCACACCTTAATGTGTGTACATGCTGGAAGAAGCAGAGCTACAATCACATTATCTTGGTACGTTAGTTCAGTGACACTAAAAAATGTAAGTCGGACTGAGGTGTGTATGTGTCTAAAACAAATTAATTGCTGTAATCTGATGGATATGCATTTGAGCTTACTTGTACCTTTGTACTGGTTTAATCAGGTTTCATTTAAACGAATTTAGTCAATGTACACTGATAAAAAGTGTGGCAAAACAAAAAATGAATTCAATAGATTCATAACTGTCTTGGGAGATCAGAGATCAACTTAATCCCACACTGTTGTTGATTCAAATGATTTTTTTTTAATCGGAAATCATGGCGTGACTCATACATGTTTTACTCTGAAGTGAAGCAATCCATACAAGTGAGTGAGACGAGGTAAATCAGATGAGTCATATAGCTGTTGTTTTCCATAAATGGTTTCGGTTTTGTTAATTGCCATGTTTTACATTGTGCTGAAATCCTTGTTACTCACATTGTGATGCGAGATGGGGGGCGAAACTGAAATCAAACTGGATGCATTTATATGTTGTGAGTATTTCTTTGAAAACAAAGGACAACATTTAGACAAATTTTGTTCTTATTTTATGAGGACATTTTCAAAAAGAGCCAAAGACAAAAAAACAATAGCAGTTTTCTTTACTCTCTGAATGAAAGCACCTAACAATAGAAAGATTTATATCTGCCTGGTAGAGTGAAATTAATATTTTATGCAGTAATTTCTTCTCTGCCATGGAAGGTGCACTGAGAACAGAATAAGCCCTAAATCCTGACAGTCAACCAAACAGGACAGTAGACTAAACAAGCTCTACACCAACTTAACTTCCTCCCCAATGAAAAACACTCATTCCAGTCCTGACCCTTTGGTGCTGGTCATTTAGCTTTGCTTTTAAAGTCTCTGTGACTTTGTGTGCCTGTGAAATGCTGCCCACCTCGGCAGGGCAGTTAATTTCAAAGTGGTGGTCCGTCCTTTTGTTCACTGAGCCATTCCAATGCATTTAAAAGACCATGAAGTGTTCTAAGCAAGCTTCCTCCCTACTAACAATGAGGAGCCTCTCTGCTGGCCAGAGGAGTGGGAGGAGAGAGAAGACAGAGATGAGGGGAGAGGGGGAGGACTGGATAAGGGAGGGTAAACAAAGATTTTCAGTCTTGCTCTTTCGTTCTCTCTGACTGGCTATGTTTTCTCACACTCAAAACTCCTGCTATCTCTCTCCCATGGGAATGCATCTGGTTACACAGATCCTCCCTTTTCCTACATGCTTAGACACACTGCTCTCTGTATCCCTTATCTTTTCCCTCTCTGTATCCCCACAATTCAATCTCAATCTTCAGCACTTTGGATAGAGGATCAATGTTATGGAATTATTTTTGTCAAACTTTCAAAATCTAAGTCATTATTTTAAAAGAAAAAAATAAGAAGACTGAAGTATGGCATTATTTGACCTCTTTCAAATGTAGTAAATGTTGCACAAATAAAACATGGATGTACACTACTGTTGGGGGGAATTTTGTAATTCTTTACAGAATTGTAAAGTACAAGGTAATATTTTAAATATTATTACAATTTAAAAAGACTTTTCTAGTTTACAATGTAATTTTATTCCTGTGAATTTCTGTGTCATGTTCAGAAATCATTCTAATGCTGATTTATGGTGCGTTCATGTGCCATGGTAATTATGGTAAATGCCAAAAGCTGACATGGAAAATGCACACGAACACCACCCCCTCATGTGGTATTTTCCGCTGTGCAAATCGTAGAATATTTTGATGCACGAGTTGCTGAGATGAGATAAACTTTGACCTTTTCAAAATGGCGTGAATGAGTCGTGAATGGAAAAATATGTACTATTTATGATCTAGAAAGCATACCTTTTGAGTTTTGATAAATCATTTTCTTGCTGTAGCAGATGACT
Source organism: Cyprinella lutrensis (assembly GCA_027497675.1). NCBI lineage: Eukaryota > Metazoa > Chordata > Actinopteri > Cypriniformes > Leuciscidae > Cyprinella > Cyprinella lutrensis. Next base: position 16,897,117 of record JAOTRC010000034.1, read on the forward strand.
TTCGCAATCTAAAATAGTTTTGGCTAAATAACAGGTCTGGATCGCCATCTTTTTACCACATTACGACAACAAAAGCACTTCAATGCAACACACTGGTAAATACCAGTTCACAAGTGGAATCTATCATATTTTCCATGAACGCACCATTAGTGCGCAACAAACATTTCTAATTATTATCAATGTTTAAAACGGTTGTGCTGCCAAATTGTTTGGGTGGAGACCGCACAGAAAGATTGAAGGACAGGTACAGGCTAGAGACGGAAAATATCACTAGCTCAGAATAAAAACAACAGTCATCAATGGAAAACGTTCACCATGGTAAAAGTGAAGCGTGTGTGTGTGTTTATGCAGGCTTGAGTTGGTCATTAGACTAAGCTGTGTTCATTCACCGTCAGCTCCATGCTGGTTAGATGAAGTGCCATGGTTCATTGAACATTTTGTCTTCAAAAACAGCTCTGTAGAAGCTACACGCGGCCAGCCCTGGGATCGATGGAGGGATGGATTTGGTTTTGCCCCCTTCTAGTCTCTTTGGGCTTCTGTTTTAATTGGCAAGAGTTTCTTCTGTAACTGCAGGGCTCTGTTGCCTTTTATTGTCATTTATATGAGCTATGCTTAACTTAAAACAAGAAAGTGGGATTTGGGAAGGAAAAGAGAGGGAGAATGCATGCTAACGACTTCACTTGGATGCTCTGGGGCACTTTTGCTTTCAAATGATCACCTTTACTCTGTTTTTTCTCTTATTTCGAGATAGAAACCCTGAGAGAAAAAAAGAAAATGTGACTCAAGAATAGATATTGGCCTTTGCAGAAGCTTAAGGCTGTAAAACACACAAAAAAAATGGAAAAATCGCATTTGGTGCAACAATAGACAGAAGAAGAAGCTTTTGTTGCACTACATTTAGTTGTGATTTAGGTTCCTAAATGTTAAGTTAATATCGCCAATGATGTGACTGAATGAAGACAGTTTTTTTGTGTGTAATTTCTTTTGGGTTGTATCTGCTGCTGTACAGGTGTGAGGGTCTGACCTGTCATCTCCTTTTGTTTTTAACTTGAGGGGGGAAAAACAATGATCAGAAATAAAAGCTCATGGTCAATGTTGGAATTATGTGTATGAGATGTTATTATTTTCTGAAATGCGTAAATGTGTGCTGTAAATGTGAAGTTTTGTTATTTTTTTTTTTTCAAAAGTAGCATAATGAGAGAAAAAAATTCAATAGAAATATACATTTCTAATGTTTTTGTTGTCTTTTTTTTCCACAGAGTTCCTTGTGTCCTTGTCGTTATTGTCTACTGGATTCTAACTGTGAAGAAACGCTATAACCCTCCTGTGCAATTTTACAAAAAGACTTTCTCCCATAAGAGCTAAGTATTGTGCACGAAGTCCAGTCACAAAGCCTTTTTCTGCTGCAAGTTCGCTCAACTTCTGCTTGGAAGTTTTAAGAACTTTGTTTGTCGTATCCAACATTTTGTTGATTATCAAAGTATCAGAACGTGGGCTTCAACAGTGAAAACCAAAAGAACTGCGATGTACCCTGAAAGCCCAGTCTGCTTCCATCATAACCAGCATAATCATCACTTTCGTCCCCCCCACGTTGATGTACTCTGACTGTTTTTAGGGGTTTTTTTGTACAAAGCTGATGCCATGCAAGCTAAAATAGACCCGTATGCCTGTCTTAATTTCTATACTGCATGAAAGATGAGTGGAAGCTTTTGATTGGGAAGATCGACAGGAGTCTCAACGCATGATTGCAGCAGATACTCCAGGAAAAGTACCTCACATCCTGATATGTATAAACCTTTTCTTCTCCCATGGCGATGTTTAAAAATTGAACTTGCTCTAAAGGAGAGAGACTGAGGTGGGCTAAACGTAATATTTTGCTGGTTTAAAGAATAAAAAGGACAGAAGGAAACATGAGAGCCTTTTTTACGTATTTGTCCTTCACACGTCTGTACAAGAAGGACGGACTGATGCTGAACTGTTCCTGTTGAACAAACCTTAGCAGCTTGGTGTGAAAATAGACATGGGCACAGTGTGTCCCAAGGTACACGCGTAAGCTGTGCGTATGTGAGTGAGCGCGAAAGAGGCATGTCCCAGCATGTTAGTCTGAACGAGAGTCCATTTGACCCCACTCAACACCCGACCATACCCCCAACCCCTCCAAAATAAACACCCGACAAACAGCGTGAGCATGCCCTCTGAGAAACCAACAACAAACACTATCCTTCCAGCCTGTGATCACTGACTGACTCGAATTTCAAGATTCTCCTGTACAAAACTCCAATTGTGACACTTCTGCTTCACTGTTTTCGCCTGTACTATTCTAAGCACATACAGTCACGGTAAACGTGAATGACAGAAGGAGAGAGAGAAGATGTGAGAGCCATTTCGTCACCCCGTGAGGGAATGCAGTCTCTATAGCAACAACAACTAAACTGTAAAAAAGACGATAGCGAGAAAATTGCAAGAAACTGGTTGTCTGTCTTAAATATTTCAGTGTCTATTAATAGTCTTAATTTTATGAGGGTTTTTTTAAAGCTTTTTGTTTTCCATTGTGTATCATTTCTATTTATTTTTTTTTATTTATTTATTTGGCTTGCATACATGTTTGGATGTATAGAAGTTAACAGGTTTTTGTCTCACGCATGGCCCAAAGCGCTCGGTATTCCTGCTGCTTTTTTTGCACATATACGTAAGGTAATTTTGACTGAGCAGTTGGAATTTGTAGTGGTCAGCGAACGCTTGAGCCTCTTGCTCATCTGATCAAAAACAGGGAGGCTTGGGGGTCAAAGGTTTTTGACAGGATAAGAATGGGCCGAATGATGTCACAGCCTCAGATTACCCTGGGTGCAAGTGGGCAGGTCAGCAGATGGGGGAGTGGGAAAGTGTTTTTGAGAGATTAGGGGACAGCAAGGAAAATTCTTCAAACTGGGTAGGCTGTTCACCCAAAAATGAAAATTGTCACGTCCGATTTAGAATTGTCATTTTTGCGTGAACTATCCATATTCTTTAAATGATTTAATTGAAGTTAAACACCACTTGTTCTTAAACCACAGATCAAGAATCCATCTGGTTGTAATGGTGAATAGACCTGCATCAACTTTTGTTTTATACAGAATAATTGGACTTCAAACCACCATTAAAAAGCATTAAGTTTCATCTACTAGAACATCAGCATAGTTTATCAAGTGCTTTCGACCAGTGCTTAAGGACCCCATGCCAAACCCTTTCCAGTATGTAGCCTCTGTTCCCCTGCCTTTCTCAGGACTGGAGCTCAGGCTGACCCCTTGCGGTCTCTGTGGGCTGCAAGGTTCATGTAGAGTTATCTGGGGAATGTGACGTATGCAGCTGTTCTCAGAACAGCTGGAACTGTCACAAGAACGTCGTAACTTTGACTTATCCATACAGTTCAGCTGTACTGAGAACATTATCAGTGGATTAGGAATTTGTCGCAGACACCTTGCTGGATCAGGATAATGCTACAGAAGATCCGGGTTTGCTTCCCCTAAGAACTTTTCAAAGAATTTTTTTTACACCATGTCTACACTGGTCTATATTTGCTTTTGTCGAGTTGCGCCACTCACATCCATTGTAAAAAGAGATGCTGTCTACACTGGATGTGACGTGACCGACAGTAAACCAATGCCTTGTTCTGAACATACTCTGTGCATGTGCACTACTTTCAACAACAGTCCAAAAGGATTCAGAACTTTCGCTTTGGCGCGGTCAGTGTAGACAGTCTCAAGCTGTTGTGATCCAGTGCCCTATGTAGACAAAAAGTTAGCGTGAAGAACATTTTAATGATCTTATTACCAAAGAAACTTTTGTGCAGTGAAACAGTTCAATTGGTGTTAAAATGGTCACAAAATCCTACTTGTCAATAAAGAATTTTATTTTAAGAGTGGTTGTTAGTTGCTACAGTTTGTGGCATAACAAAGTGATTATTTAATAAGCCAAATGTAAAGAGGATGACCACAATGGTGTAATGATAATGCTAGATCCCAAATGTCTACATAAGGGCACAGACCATAGTGCTTTCACGTCGATGCCAAACGCTTTGCCTGTAGAGATGATCCATTTCAATCTTCACCGTGGTGCTATACGGTGACTTTTGGGTTGAATAACAACACTGACAGTTTGTTATAGTGGTTCTACATGCTTCAAACTAATTAAATGGCTGTAAATTCAAAGAGTATATATTTTTGTTCAATTGCACAGCTTCAAAATTGAATTGAAATCCTTGAAAGAGAAAATGGTTGCAAGGTATTCATGTTCCTCCCATAAACTCTCTCTCATCTCCTCCAGAAAATTTCTTGCTTAAAGTTGCCTTTGGCCTTTAGGGTCTTTGCACCCCCCACCTCCCTCTTCCAAAATACCTTTTCACAGAACACTGCACACTCTGACCTCCAGCCAATCAGAGAACCCCGTTCTGCCCCCCCTCACATAGCACAGTTGCCACAGCAATGGTCAACAATCATTGCTCCCCTCTCCATTTGAACTGGTAATAGTCGAGTGTTGTTGTTTTTTTTTTCTCTCCCTCTTACCTCTTTGCCCTCCCTTCTTCCCCCTGTCTTCCTGCTCAAGTGAAAGATTGATTCAGAAGTGACTCATAAGTCTGTGTGCATTGAGAACTCTTAAACGCTGTATGCCTTCACGAACAGATGCATTGCTAAAACATTGTCAATGTTGGCCTGTATTCATGTTTCTGTGGGTGTCCTTTTTCTTTTCATTTCTATATGTAGTGTTATATAATTGTATTATTTTATCTCAACCACTGCGGTTAACATTATTTTGTACAAGTGATTTTTTCACAATGTGAAATTCATGGCTAAATAAAGATAAGAGTTTTTCCTCTTGATGGATTTAAAAGCGTGTCGCATTATTCATGTTTTCATAACTGGCAACCAACAAAACTTTATATGCTTTCTGAAGTAATTTTTCCATTTTTTTATGCAGAGACATAAAGCATTTAATTCCAGCATGGCTTCTTTGGAGCTTATTAAAAACATTTCTCATATATCTGACCAGCTATATATGGCAAGCAACACCTTTCTGTATGAATTAAGTGTTAAATGGGTGTGTGTTTATTAACGGCCCCTATAAATGTACAGAAAAGGCTGTGATCATCGTGTGTGTCTACAAGACAGGAAGTAACAGCCATACGTGACCCATGAGATACTTTCCCTTTTATTCCAGGGTTGCTATGACAACCCTGACCATTATCTGCAACTCTGGCAGCTGATGTGAAGCATGAAAATTTAAGACCTCCAACACAGACCTCCTTTTCCTGTCCTCTTGCCATTTTTGTGGAAGTTCCTCCTACGTTTATTTATCATCCTTTTACTTTGTTCCTTTTATTCCGTAATGAATATCAAATAAGCAAAGTCTATTTTTAACCATAATTTAACTGCCTAGTGTAAGGTACACTAATGAGCAAACACACAGTGACACACATTACAAATCTGCTCTTCCTGAGGACAAGAGTGTTTACATTCCTGTGATAAAGTGACTCGCTTTCAGCAGGTTAAAGTAAGACCAGTTTTACAGGCTCCTGACACATACCTAAGCACACTAAGATGATAAGGATGTGCTTAATCACACCTTTAGAAAGACGTAAAATTCACACTTCTCACAGGCTCATATAACCCACATGATTACAAGATATCTCTATACCATGTCGACTTAAGATAATAAATGTTAAGGTTTATATTTGAGATTTGAATTGTGTAATGTCATGATAATTTCCTGCAATCAATATAATCAGGGCTCTCAAGTTTTGAAGACTGGCAGGAGTGACACATCCTCAAAGTGGGGGCGGGCTGGATGTATTTTGCGGGCGTGAATGGGGTGTTTCACTAATAATATTATTATTAATGTTTTTAATAATTGCTCACACTTGCAGAAGTATTTTTAATTTTAATTTATTAAGTGCTAATACAATTATTAAGCCTATTTGGAGAGAGAGATGTTTATAATGTGTCAATATGTCAGTCACTGTGTGATAACGAAAATACTAGGCCTAGACTACTTGTTCTGAGCAGGTGTTGTCAGTGAACAGTCTGTAAAACTGTTGGCTACAGACGCTCATGAAAAACTGATGCTCATTATCTGGGAAACGTCCTCTAACAGCAGTCAAGTTGTCATTGTGTCAAACAAGTTGTGAATTTCTTGTAACATTAAAGCTGCAGTCCTCATTTTTTCCTCTTATCGCCATCTCTGTTCGAAATCTGCAATTGCAGTTATTTGCGGAACTTGACGTGGGTTGTGCCTCGGCACGGCACAGCGCGGATGAATCCAATGTTTTGAGGAGAATGTGCGCCTGTCAGTCACCGTGCCGGTGTGGATACCGTCAATCGAAATCAGAGATTCTACTTTTTGGAAGTATGGCCAACATAAGAATTTTCATCAGAAAAATGACATCTGAACAAGTAAGAAACATCCACTTTTGCTCTGACCAACTAAGGGAAAAAAAGAATTGCAGTAAATCGCTCTGATTAAATCTAAGAATCACTTATCATTTCACGTCAAACTGTGCAAATTATACTTTGTTCTCAAATTGTTAATGTTACAACACCAACATTGCGTGACATTTAATGCCCTTCCGATATGTATCCTTGTTTTCGCATGGGTCCGGTTGCAGTCTCTTTTTTTCTGTAGCAACTCCGAAGTCCAAAAGTCTTTTTCATTTTACAGCGGGTGAATCTCTTGTCACTGGTGATTGTCATTTGAACCTTTCTAGATCTGCCATCAAATTAATAAGTTTAATTGTATCAAGTGCTGTGAGAAAAGACTATAAATCTCCACCTCCAGCATCCTCACACACAATATAGCCTACTAGCTGAGACTGTGTACAGATGTGACGTAATGACACAAAGACATGCTCAAATCTCCTGTGGAAATCTACCAGTACCACAGGATTTAAAAACAAAGCTTACAGTTTTGAATCGAGCTAAGGCAAGCAGATTTTAACACTAGCTGGTTATATGTACTTGCCCAAAATTTTATTTTGGATAATTTTGAACTCCAAAAAGTTACGGACTGGAGCTTTAAAACAGGAGATCATGACACTCTGTGCTCAAAGTGATGCTCTGAGCTCAAATGGTTTCCTCTGTGGGTGAACAAAACTTTCGGAAAATGTTGTAGCAGAATCACGTGAACAATTCCATGATATTCTTTTTTTTTTAATTGGTTGTTGTTGCATTAAATTTTACCCAGTACAATAGTGCTATTTTCTGATTGACTATTGTGGAGCCCCTTTCTTTCTTTCTTTCTTTTTTTGGATTAGCTGATAAGTGGCAGGCTTGACAAAACTCAAAGGCAGACGCACCTGATTCCTGTCGCTGGTTCCATAGTGAGAGAGGCGTGGCCAGAGAAATTTTGGGTGCTGTGGCATTTAAAAAAATATTATAAATAGCTTTTTCTGCGTGAGAAATACCATGTGTGATGGGATTGTGTAACAAAAGACTGAAATGAGTGACACTTGAGAGCTCCAATTATATATCTGCATACATATATACACACAATGAACACAGTCGTGTGATATGATGTCCTTCAAGTTCCTGTTGCCAGGCAACATGTCAGTCAGTTCCAGTGAGCTGGCACATGCTCTGTGTTCTCTGCCATAGTAAGAGCCTCCTTAAGATGTCACTGTCTCTTGGCCAATAATAGGCCGCTCTATGTGAAATTAGATCCAATCATCAATCAAGTGCAGAGCACCCTGTTATTCAGTCAATGGCTATAATAAAAGTAGCAAAATAATGGCAAAACAAGCATCTCTTTATCTCGTGGCATTCTCTAATTGCCAACGCTTGTGGAATATCTTACACCCTTTATCATTTATGAGTAATAATTAGAAAAATCAGTAAATATGCGTATTTGGCGTAATATGCGTATTTGGCGTTGTGTCCAAGGAGAGGACAGCTCTGAGCTCGAACACATTGTCAAAAGAACTCCGGCAAGATATTTGCCAGCTCATTGTAGATTTCATAAATAAAGACTTCAAGACGTGGACTTCAAAAGTTTTTTACTTGTGATAGGAATGGAAATGTTTATTTTCTTTTTAATTTAATTATTAATTGCTTAATAAACAAGATTATAAATTTTTCCCTGCATTTTTCTCTCTTTCAATGAGATATTAAGATTTTATTAAATGTAGGCTATCCATTGTTACAAAAAAGCTTCTAAAACTCTTTTTTTTGGTAAGAACTATGTAGCCCGAGTATTCTAAGCTAATTTTTATTTCCTCTATCATTCCTTCATTCATTCATTCATTCATTCATTCATTCATTCATTCATTCATTCATTCATTCATTCATTCATTCATATATAGGCCTTGTATTTCTGGATTTAGCCTGTATGGCCATCCTCCCTAAACGTGTCTTCCGTAGCCCACTCTACATTTTTCTTGTTCGAAAAAACATTTCACTCGGATATGTCACAAAATGAAAGGAAAGACAATCGCGAAACCCTTTAATAAGAAGACCTTAATTTTATTTTATTTTTTTCTTATGGCGTCACGACAGGTAGCCCCGCCCACACCGTCAAACCAGGACGGGGTTGTTTGTGGATTCTGAAGATGTTATTAAATATTTTCGGATACGTTACACAAAGAACATCAAAACAAACATGTCCACTGAAGAATCACGACAGGCATGAAGGTAGGCCTATGTTTTTATTTTTACCTGCTGCAGTGAGCTGGACAGAGATCTGTTCTTACTGGCTTTCTTTGATTGTATTATGCTCCATTTTCGCGATTTTTTTGTTGAAGTCTTGTCATATCGTCCTTGGTCGCTGCAATCTGCCGGCTGAATTTTGAACTATCTGTAACCGAGGCAGTGTAGTTTGAGTTAGGCCAACATACAGAGAGTTACAGTAATCCAATTGAAGGAAATTAGCGCATGAATCACAATTTCAAGGTCTTTACTAGAAAGAACGGTTTTCACTTTTGATGGATTGAAGTTGAAAAAAGCTACTCTTTACAACTGCATTTATATGCTTGTCCCAAGGGCGTAGGTTTGATTTTGAAATTGGTAGGGACGAGGACAAAAATTTTAGGGCTGGGTATTGATTCACATGTTCAATTTCGATTCGAACGCTCTCAGATCAATTCGATTTCGATTCTCGGTTCAATTTTCTGAATGAATATAGATGTAATACAAATCCTTTATTTA
>JAOTRC010000034.1:16922596-16933916 GCA_027497675.1 Cyprinella lutrensis
TAAAACATTCAATGCAGCCACTTACCTCACTTTTTATAAGTTAGATCTAGGTATTACTTTTTACAGTGTATGTATATTTTTATTATTATACATTTATTTAACAGGAGGTCCCATTGAGATTCAGAATCTCTTTTACAAGAGAGACCTGGCCAAGGTAGCAGCCAAATCACAGCAAATACATACATAACAAACACCAAATTACATTTTCATGATAAAAGAAGTACAAAAAGAACACAATGAAACTCTTGAGAAAAAAACAAGACCATGTATCCATCACAACACTCTTTACAGTAGTTTTAAATTCATTAATGGACATAAGGGTTTCTAACCTTAGCTCTTTTTGTAGATTATTCCCCCAAGGTGCTAAATATGAGAAAGCAGTTTTTCCCAGTTCGGTTGTAACTCGTGGCATTTTAAAAAGCAACCACTTTGTGGAGCGTAGCTAATGGGTACCCTCTATTTTAAAAGCCACCAGCCGCCACTGGTCATAGAGAAGCCACACTGCAGGACTGTGCCTCAACGTCTGTCATCATTTTAACGCAATGATTATTAATCAGCTATCGGTGAACATGTCTAACTAGTGATAAAATACTTATGATTTTGACCTATAGTATCAAATTAAACTTTTAGGATTCAAAATTTGTCTCAGACTGCCAAATCATGGCCAAAATCATACAGTGAATCTGGCTTAAGGCATGTTATAAAAGCTAAATGTCCTAATTTAAAGGCGCAATCCTGGCTGTCCAGGCCAGTCCTGTCTCCGAGAAAAGGTTAACAAAAGTTACAAATTTGATGCAAATGTGTGGTTAAAATAATCAAAACTTGGGGGTCAGTAAGCACTGCACTACAGCTTTTTTCTACAATGATAATAATAAGAAAGGTTGTTTGAGCACCAAATCGTTTTCTGATTTCTGATGTGGCACTGGAGTAATGGCTGTCCAAAATTCATTCTTGCCATCACAAGAATATTACATTTTAAAATCTATTGGACTAGCAAATGATTATTTGATCAAAATTTTAACTGTAATTTTTGTTTAGGTTTTTGCTTATACAGCTGTTGTGTACACCAAGCTGGGCATATAATCACAAAATCAGAGACTGTCCCTTAAAAAACTTGATTACAAATGGTCAAATGAGACCATTATACATGTTACCACCAGAAGTAAATGGCGATCAGCCTCACTGACCACTTATCATCTGAAATCAGTGCGGCAATCTTTTTGGAAGCTGATTTTGGAGGACCTGAAGCTTGTGTGTTTCATTAAAAGCACCTCTGGGTGCTTTTTGAGTTGAGCTATTGGTGGACTGGCCACCTGAACTTTAATAAACTGTGAAGTATTAGTGGACTGTTGGAGATTGGGGTATGTTGAGGGTGCTTAGGTTGATGTTTTTAGGGTTGCTTAGGGCTCTGAAGTGATCGGTTTGGCTCTAGAGGGGGCAGTTAGGGATTCGGAGGGATTGCTGCAGAAAGGGAGTGGGGGCGGTGATTTTCATTCTTGAATTCAGTGGGGTGCGTGCCTGAAGGCCTCTCTGTTGGAAGTTATCCTTTTAGTCAGAGGTAGATATGAATGGCAAGCGTCCTCTGCCTTTATGCTGCTAATAGGAAAGGTCAGAGGGCACATTTAACCCCCATTTCTTTTATCCTATGGGGCCGCTAGCTGATCAACACTGTCATCTGCATGTTAGCATCCATCTGAGAGACTTGTTTTCTCATACTTACTGACACACACATGAAACAAACAGATACACATTGTTTGGTAACGGTACTTAAAGCTTTTCCCTATAATGTTCAGTCTATTGTTCAAATTATTCAAGATAACCACAAATCAATACCACCAGCAATCAATTAATTCAACTACTATCAATTCCAGCTGTACAGCTGTTGAGTTAACTGAATATTGCAACACATATTGCAACAGTAAATGTACATCCTATTTTGGCCTGACAATCAAGGTAAACTAATAACTACTGTATGTGTCTTTGAACAAACTGAAAATATGATGATGCTACTTTGTAGTGCCTTTTATTATTTGAATTTAATAATTGTAATATTTTAATATTAATTTATTATCTAAATTTGATTAAAAATGGTACTTTCACAGCAAAAAAAACATATTTTATTGAAGAATAATTTATTTGATTAAATTGTTTTTACACTTTACAATAAGGTTCATTAGTTAATGTAATAACTAACGTGAACTACATAACAGTGAACAATACATTTGTTAGCACAAGCACAAATTCATGCTTTGTGCTGTTTGTGTACTTTTTATGTTTTGTGTTGCTTGTGCTTTACTGTAACATGACCATACTCAATTGCTATCTACTACACTGTCTTTAACTTGTCTGACTTTGTTCTCCTGATTTATGTCAGATGGAAATGTCCTATTTAGTATAGCAAGAGAGCGAATATTTGAATATGACTGAGTCACTCTCTTGCTCTTTTTGAGTTTGTATGAGACTCTGACTGACCTATCTATTAACTTAATTCACTTCTTGAGAGAAGAGAACACAGTCGGTGGAGTTGTGAAGCTACTTTTTTTGAGACGGCATAGTGGCAGTTTCTGGCTCATTTTGTGCCCTAGGCGAGATGATGACAAAATGCGTAGGATTTGTGTTAGTCTATACGGTGCTGTTTTTAATTAGTGTGCAAGGGGACCTGTTTTTAATAAATAAATATATAAATAAAGAAAAAAATAAAATAAAAATATTCAGCAAGAATGCATTAGGTTGATCTTTAAATTGATTTAAATAAACTTGATTGGACATTTACATCATAGTGATTTCTGATAAACAATTTTATCTTACACTAATTGTTCAACTTGATTCTCAAAAGTGCAAAGTGTCAAAATTCTCAGGGGGTTCATGCTTTCTAACACATTTACAGTACAGACGTAGTGCACGCTGTAAGATATTAGTTATATTTTAATTAATGTCTTTTAAATGAATACACTATGTCAATGACATAAAAGGCATTCCTTTCATTTCAACGTAAAATGAGGGCAGTCAAATTACCTGTCACTGGAAGCTTGTCAAGTTGCATCAAGCATGGTTAGGCTATTAGAACATTTATTTGACATGTGGCGGGGAAGTCCCCATAGTATGAACAAGGATATAAACAAGATGTTGTGTATGCACTTACACGTATGCACACTCATATGGAAATTTAATGGGATATATTTGATGTAAAAGCCTTGCGTGTTATGTAGTCAAACCACACAAACACACACTTCTTGAAATTAGACACCATTATCCTTAGCAAGTAAGGATAGTAATGAGCACTATTTTTATGTATTAAAAAATATAACGTCAAGATAATAGATAATAATACATAGTACGTACTTTATCCATTTTGTGTGGGATTGTGTTGTGTGTGTGTGTGTGTGCCAGTTATATGCACATGACATGTGGATGCGTATTGAGCTATAAATTAAAGGGTAAGAATTTTTGTGTATATATACGAGTATGAGAGATGAATGAACATTGAGGTCAGTGAGTCGTGGGATATACGGTACCTACTAAACGGTAGTGGGTGGTCTCTACAGTCTCTTTAACTCAGCACGTTTCTCTTAAGCACTCTAAGCCTGTTTAACAGCCACGCTAATTAACCAGAATAATTCTAATCTCTCTTACAGTTAGGCTTTTTACGTGTTTACCTTCTTAGTCTTCATCTTGGCGTCACTAGAAATTGGGGTCAGTGGAATACAACCAGGGTCCACTTAGCTTAGTGCTCAGCAATATGTGTTAAAAACACTCGCCCCATATGACACGGTCCGGTCTGAGCCGGGCTCGATGCTAACGTCCTGATCCGGGATTGGGTTCCCGCTAAGCTGGGGGTCTTGTTTTGACAGATGATAAGATTACTTTTCTCATGGTCTTTCAAAAACACATTTGTCCAGCCGCCATGAGAGCTGTGTTAGCCAAGCAGAAGTGAGAGGAAAATAAACAGAGCAATAACAATGAGTGATAGACTTGAGGGGGAAAAACAAGAATAGAGAAAGAGGGGCTGGGGTGAAAAGGAAAAACACTTACTTCGAAAATACTCATTGTCTGTTGAGTAAGCACTGCAGCTGCTTAATTATAGTAATCCTCAGATAATTTGCAAAATAACATCTCACAACCTTCGGCATTAGATTCAGTCACATTGGAAAACACTGCATAAACATTATGTTCGTTCACAAGTACTAGAAAGACGTCTTTAAAAAATGCAAAAGCATCCAGTTGAGAAGTCCACAAGAAGACTTTAAAAAAGTATATTTCTTATGGACCTTTTCACGACCAAAAAATACTACAAAAAAGTTGTTTTTATCCTGTGCAACAAAACTTTTTATGCTGTTTTTTTTTTCTTCTTCATCCTGTTATTAAAGAGGTCCTATTATGCCCTTATACAAAAAGTTGATTTTGTTGTCGGGGTGTACTATGTTTTTGTGCTTGAATGTTCACAAAACATTATTTTTCACATATTTTACATTATTACAGCACCTCTCTCCCTAGTTTGGCTCGAATATGCCTATTTCGATGAAGCCCCTCGTTCTAAAATAAGAAATGTGCTATGATTGGTTAGCTTGCTTGAGTAATATAGAAACAATGTGACACATAAAGTTGCAATTCTGATATTTAAGGTTCCAATGGCGAGATAGTTGCGTTTATGACAAATAGCTATGGTTTAAAGATAGCGTAATTCACTTTCTTTCTCCTTCTCTCTTTTTTTTTTTTTTTTTTGAGGCAACTACTTACTTCAGCAATATTTACCAGATAAGCAAACACTCTAAATATGACATTTTCCAGATGACAACACATACACATTGAACCATCAGGGAAGAAACTCATGAGAACATTTACCGCTTTGTAAGATCCTGTTTTGTTATGAATAATTAAACACTTAAGAAGACGATATACAGAGAGCTAGAAGCTATGGAGCTAGAACAATGGCCTGCACATGTCTGCTTATTGTAAGAATAACCCACTGCTCTGAGCTGGTTTTGAACATTCACTGTATGTCTGGAAAAGACAAGGTCGCATTCCTCAGAGGCGTGTGTTGCTTCTTCTGGACAGCTGGAAACTACAGTCTCTCCTATTAAAAAACACAGGCGAACTGGCTGCCAAAAGGAAAGTTTTGAAAATGAGAAATAATGATAGGAGCAGGAACTAAGAGAGAGAGAGACTGTGAACTAACATGATCATGGACATTTTATTAACATTAACAAAGGTTAATAAATACTGTAAAATATATTGCCCACCATTGTCAGTTCATGTTATTTCATGCACTGACTTATATTAACGAATGAGACATTGTTGTAAAGTGCTACCCCAATATTAAATAAAATAAAAATAAAATAATGAGTACTTAACGAGTACCATGGAGGAGAGAGAGAGAGAGAGAGAGAGAGAGAGAGAGAGAGAGAATTAAGAGGAGGGAGTCTTAAGCCTTTTGTGAGGGAGTAGTCAGTGTGAAACACTAAAGGCAGCATTAGTAAGCCTTGGTTGCCTCTCTGGCTTAAGTTTGAGCATTGACTTCTCTGTTTATTGTTTGCTGGGCTTAAGCCCCTTTTGCAACGGTAGATATAACAATGTTTCCCAAACATTTCATTATAATTTCTATCAAGGCATTCCCATATTTTTCACTTAAAACAAAATTAAAACATAAAAATGTCTCAAGATCACAGCAAGATTGTTTATTAAAATGGTTTATTTCTTGTTTTAAGCATACATTCAACAAAATGTTGTGAAGTCTATATGCTTAAAATTATAAATAAAAAAAAAGTTTCCCAATGAGGTAATAAATGTATAAATAAATATATATTATAAATATTTTCTAAATTCTCTTAAGCAATTTTATCTTGTTTTAAAGAGGTTTAGAAAAAGAACTCGTTAAGTACTTAATATTTTATTTTTATTTTATTTAATATTGGGGTAACACTTTACAATAATAAGCATTAGAGGTTCTGTCTGTCTATTTGTGTACATGTAATTCTGCACGTCCTCTGTTTAAAAATGAAATAGTCATGTCTTCGAGAGATTGTGTCTGGAAGTTGTCTTTTATCTTTGTGTAACCCCCCTCTTGAAACTTGTGAAAACTGCATCAAATCCTGTTCCAGAGATGAGGCTTTCTCAGGGTCAGCGAGGATTCCAGCCGAGTGTAACAGCCACTCAGATGTAAACTGACCTCACATCAGTCTGACATTGAGAGAGACTGTAACTGGATCAGTACTGCATTTAAACATGGTTTGTGAAGCCAAAACACACACATTGGGGTTGTCATGTTGATCTGGTGCTCGAGAAACATTTCTTATTATTTACTTATTTTGGAAACAGTGTGCTGTTTAATATTTTTATGGAATCCATGATATTTTTTTTCAGTATTCTTAGAAAGTTTTAAAGAATAGCGTTTATTTGAAATAGAAAACTTGTAACATTATAAATTTCGGTTATACTTTACACTTTAAAATAAGGTTTCATTAGTCTCTACCACGACCAGGGATTTGTGACAATCCCCCATTTCTGCAACAAAAAAAAGAGGGAGCGATATTTCTAAACTTATGCAATAACACCTACAGCCAAAGCAGAATAGCAAATATCAGAGCTTATGCAATATGCTGGACAGACACTGTGGTAATAACTGAACACCTGAAATGCAGTTGAGTTTTGGCAAAAGAACAGAGAGTTTGTTTGTGTGTCAGGTGAATGACTGGCCCTGAGGCTTTGTCTGTTTGTAAGTGTTTGCAAACTTAGAGTGTAACATATTTCAGATAAGCTCACCTTTGTCATCACATCGCATAGGAGAGAAATGATTTATTGAACAACCTGGAGAAAATGGCATGAAAATCTTTTGTCATATACCATGGCTGACTGAAGGCTGATATTTTATAGAAACAGTGAGGAAATATATGAGAGCATTCATTAGCTAAATTTGTGTGTGTGTGTGTGAGAGAGAGAGAGAGAGAGAGAGAGAGAGAGAGAGAGAGAGAGAGAGAGGCAGATTTTCATGTATGCTTGACATGCACTCTCAAACAGTATCTGAACACGTAAAGACGCATCACCTCAATGATGTAGCTATACGTTTGTCAAACACATAATAAATAAAATAGGATGTAAGTAAGAGGTTAAATTTAACATCACCCCTTCATTTGTGGCTCATATATTTCCATATTCATATTTTTACACATTTTCATATTCTTCAATGTCTGCAGTGACTCCATGGAAACCACAGCGCTATAGACGGCTGCTATAATGAGTGAGATAAATTTGTGACTTACTGTAATAATAATGAAAGTTGATTTGAGGATTATTTAGCTATTCATCCGTTCAGCCTTGGTAATGAGACATTGCCAAGAAGAGCGAATGAATCGTGCAGATGAGAATTAAAGAATGAGTATCAGACACAAGTTGAATGAGAAGAGAAGCAGAGGATAGAAACTAATCTAATCTGTTAATTCTTTATTTACTTCTACTGATCACTAACACTTTACAATACAGGTGCACTAATATGCATTAATTCATACTTAACTAATGCACAGATAGTCATGGGTTAATGTTTGACTCATGAATAACTAAACCATTAATTAATGATTACTGCATCAGCAACTAATAAAGAGTCTATGATTAATAGATTAAGTAATAAATTAATTGCTATGAATTAAATGTGTCATCATGTACTAATTCCTTAATAACATATTTTATTAACTAATAGTGTAATGAAGGTGTTTATTTCCACAATTGGTCAAAGCTATGCACTTCAACTTCCAGTTGTTTGCTTTTATTAATCATTAGCTAATGATTTGCAAAGGTATCAATATGTTACGACACGTGTTGGGAAGTTCCCTTTTTACATGTTCTAAGTTCAGTTCACAAATTTTAAAATTAATTAGTTAATTTCATAGTTCATACTTCACATTTTTTGACTAAGTTCACGGTTCCAAAGAATGAACTAGTTCATAGTTCTTTTTTTTTCATATGTTGCTGCGAGTAATTTTTTAATTTTTTTTTTTAAATTGGCATATACATACTGTATACAACCCATACAACCACTACAGCAGTTATTTTATCAGCGGGAAAAGTTTGGACAGAAATGTAGGATTTTTCCCATCCTCATCGTCCTTGTTTTAAAACCGATCATGTGATACCTCCTCAATGCTTTGTCTACTACATGCTGCTTATTGTCTCGATGATGCATGCGGCGGCAGTGCGACATTGGTGGTTTGTGTTGCCAGATTGGGAGTTTTTTGCTACATAATATTAAGGCCTGTTAATATGTTATATGTGTTATTGCCGGGTTTTCGACTGGTAGGCTCTATAGAAATCTGGCACCCTATTGAACGTTAAACTGAGAGAGTGTGCGTTGACAGACACCAGAATGAACATGTTCACAATAACTTTCATCAGGCAGTAATACAGAACGTTCAGTTCACGTTCGTCCAAAACATGAACACAGGCACAACACTGGTTATGACTTTTACTTGTTGAGGCACATGACTATCACGGCACAGCAAACTCAGACCTTGGTACAGGCCTTGGGGAGTTCGTGCGTATTATACGCCAAAAAGTGTGTATCATATGCACGCGAAAAACGCGTACCATATACATGCAAAAACACGTACCATATACATGTTTTTGGCGTATAAATGCCACAAGAAATGACATTCGTGCTATAGATACGAACTTTCATGAGATCGGTCTCAAAATGCACTGACTTTGCATCTGTTCTGACAGTTCATGTGCTCAAGGTCACAAATATTTGATGATTACTGATCTAGAAATAGGTCCAGAATCATACATTTTTACCATTCTCTAAGGTGTGTGTGTGTGTGTGTGTGTGTGTGAGTGAGAGAGAGAGAGAAAAATACATAATATTTGGACAATGAAGTGGGGAGCTAAAGCACGTCTGCCTTGATGTAATGTGACAAGCATCCTGTGTGTGTGGAAATGAGTCAGAGTATGACTCTGTCCATATCCGTAAGAGTTTCTTCATTTGTGTGTCTTCATCATGGATGTATTAAAAGACATTTGGTTTGTGAGACAGTTTTACCTCGACAGATTAACATCTCCACCCTGACTTTCAACGGCCCTTTCTGTCTGTCTCTCTAAAGAGAGACTCATTTAGCCCCAGTGGAAAAATACACTTTGTTCTGCATTTTACAGAATTATGAGATAATCATTTCTGCAGCTCCACATGTGTTTCAGTGTGTGTTAGGTGTAACTCTATATGACCCTGGGAGTACAGCACAGCCTACTCATTTTTACTTGTTCTGATTATATTGTCGTCATCATTCAGTGAATCTGAGAGAAAAGACAGAGGGTGTAAAATTTTATAGAATATTCATTATTCATAAGTTCACATTCATAACCGTGAGTCAAATGAAGTTATACTAATTTGGCTTACCGTCCGTGACGGAGTCTATGACTATTATTTAAGTTATTAATAAAGGAACAGAAATAAATCAAAGACACAAATAGAAAGGTATCATCTTTTGTCTGTCTCTCTGTTCTTCTAAGGCTATGTTTACTCGGAAATGATACTGAAGAGAAAACGCAAAAGTGGCGTTGCATTGTCACTTTTTATTCTGTGTTTAGACGAGCGTTATGGGTGGGAAATCCGCTTGTATATGGTGACGAATAAGTGTGTGGAATTCAATGTAGTATGCACTCCAGGCGGCTAGGTGGCAATGTGAAGCACTGGCAGACAACAACACCAACTTCGTACGCCTGCATACAACCTTCATTGTGTTCTTACCCTTTACACAGGAACACGGCGGTGGAGGGTTTTTTTTTCTTTTTTTTTTTTTAATTTCCACTCTGGAGGGTGGTTTCACCTTTTTGCATTTTTAAGTCCCCAAAACGCCATCGCCGTGTAAACGAAAGGCACATCCATTAAAATACTTTTACGTTTTCATCCGCGAGCATTCTCGTGTAAACAGGGCCTAGACAAAACATGAGCTGTGGTTTAACTGTGCATCTTCTGAAACTTTCCCATCAGATTTTCAATCACGCTGACTGGCAGCAGCAGCTTGTATTTGAAGATAAAAAAGGCCAGGGTGTTCATAAATAAACATCTACTAAAGCATTACTTGCATTATCCTTTAAACTCTCTCTCTCCATCACTGACATTATTAGTATTAGTGTTCCACCATCCATTCCTGTTTGAGTTGCTTGGGCCATTTCACTCTCTGAAGAGCTAGATGAGGAAGCTCTATTGTGAACTCATATACATCAATTTCCTGTATATTAACACATTATATTACTCTAGATTTCACATGGTTTATTAGTGTAATTTTAAAAAATGTCAGTATCATAGTGTTTCTAAAAAACTTCAGACAGTGTCAGCCAGTCAGACACACTGATGATTAATAATGCATTTAGAGGTTGTGGAACAGAAGACGATAAGAACCCTGTGAACTTCTAAACCAGTAATTATGTTGCAACCAGTTTTGGTTTCATGCATCAGGCTTGTTTCAGAGGGAGGATTTCACTTGGTGGAAAAATAAAGTGCACAATCTCAAAGAAGCAAAAGCTGTGGGGATGTGTGACTGACTGCGTGAGACATTCAAGCTATTTGTTTACAAACCACAGGTCCACAGGTCTCCACTCTTTTCCTCGGATCATGCTGTGTGACTCCAGACACTCTTGACATTCCCCTTCCGAACTCAGACTTGCACACTTAGAAGGTCACACTTTGAGTTTTTAAGTTAAAGAAGCTCCTTCTCCATCATTATGCAAATTTACTCATAGGAAGTGTGCAAGCTAACAACACATCACAGCAGGTTAAAGGTTGTTTTTTTTACACCTGGAAACAAATAGAAAGTAGGCTACATACTTATAGATAGACTTATAGACTCTCTGTTGTCTCTGTTGTTCCATTGTGTTGTGGCTTGATTCCTTAATCTTGTGGTGATTTTGTTTTGTTGTAGCTTTATTCTGTTGTGTTGTGGCTTGATTCCATTGTCATGATTCTATCTTGTTGTGACTGGATTCCATTGTGTTGTGTCTTGATTCCGTCATGCTGTGGTGATTCTGTCGTGTTGTGGCTTGATGCCGTTGGGTTGGGTTGTGGTGATTCCGTCATGTTGTGGTTATTCTGTCGTGTTGTGGACTGATTCTGTCGAGTTGTGGCTTGATTCCGTCGTATCGTGGCTTGATTCTGTTGTGTTGTGGCTTGATTGCGTTGTGTTGTGGCTTGATTCTGTCGTGTTGTGGCTTGATTCCATCATAGCCCCTTTTCCACCAAAGCATTTTGAGAGCCGGTGCCCGCGCGCGAACCAGTTCCTTGTGTTTCGACAGCCAAAGAACCGGTTCGCGGCCGCGAGAACTGGTTCCAAAGCGGCAC
>JAOTRC010000034.1:16953959-16964831 GCA_027497675.1 Cyprinella lutrensis
GGCTCCGGTTCACTCTCACCACACCCTGCTGGCTCTGGGTAAGTATTGCTCCCAGTCCCAGGTTACTAGCATCAGTGTACAGGACAAACGACTGGTTGAAGTCAGCATAGGTGAGGATTGGGGCCTGTAACAACTCTTGTTTAAGAATTTGGAAAGCGGTCTCGCAGGCCGAGGTCCAAGTGACTGAAGGAGACCCCCAGCCCAATGGCCGTGCAGTGCCCACGAGAAGCTGGTTTACGAGCTTGATGATTTTTGAAAAGTCCGTTGAGGGAGCATTTGAAGCGTTGATATTACCCGACCGCTGACACTTTCCCCGGATCTGGGTAAACTCCAGTAGCACTGACACAGTGACCAAGGACCTTTATCTTCTTCCGAAACAGATGGCACTTTTCTGGTTGCAGTTTCAGTCCATACTTTTCCATTGCCTGGAACACATTTACTTAAGATGAAGCAGATGGGTTGCAAAGTCGGGAGAGAAGACGATAACGTCATCTAGATATCAACCAGCTTCCCCCCGCCCCAGGCAATGTTGCATGAGCCGCTGGAAGGTGTCAGGAGCATTGCAGAGCCCGAACAGCATTCTATCCTACTTGAAGAGACCGGAAGGGGTTGTAAATGCAGTCTTCTCAGGTCTTCTTCAGACACCTGGACCTGCCAGTATTCACTTGTTAAGCCCAGAGTGGAATACCAGGTGGCCCGAGTCTGGAAGTAAATCCTCAATCCAGGGCATCTTGGCAGCTGTTCAGTTTTCGATAATCAATGCAGAACCTCCAAGCTCCCATCTTCTCTGCACTAAGACAATCGGGGTTGCCCAAGGGCTACTGCTCTTCCAAATGATGCCTTCCTCTAACATTCTCCTCGACCGGGTGCAGATCTCTGATTAAAGTATTGGTGGGACTGGGTGGTACCGCTCCCAGATCTGGTGTCTCACCACGCCAGTACAGCCGTAATCCTTGTCATGAGTAGAGAATACATTTACATTCATTCACGGTTTTATCCAAAGCAACTTACAATTGCCATATATGTCAGAGGTTGGACGCCTCTGGAGCAACTAGGGGTTAAGTGTCTTGCTCAGGGACACATTGGTGTCACATTGGTGTCACAGTGGATTCGAACCCGGGTCTCTCATACCAAAGGCATGTGTCTTATCCACTGCGCCATCACCACCACTGCTCCTCGCTGCTCCTCTTTCAATCCCTTTCCCCATAGGGATTCTCCTGCCAGATGTTCTGGCACTCTGCTTCCACTTGGGCTGACTTGCTGATCTTCCTGAACAATGGCCACTTTGACCACTGCAACATCCACTTAGTTAAAATACACATCCGGCTCTCCCTCACTTGCTGCTGCTCCACTGCTGTAACCTGGGTCAGTCGTTGATGCCGATAAGGATGACCGGATATGGACTGGTGTTTCATACCCTCACAAACAGCCGTCCCCGGTGGACAACGGCAAGTCCTCAGGCCTCCTCGATCACCTGAAAACCCCAATGGGGCTCCAAGAGAAACTAGTCATCCAATCTATTCAGGCTCACAAGCAGCCAAGCCCATACAATGGCTTCACTCCATGCTGGAACAGTATGGCATACTGGCAAGCCACTCGACCCTCTTCTTTCTCAAAATAATACCTTCAGACGCAATCGAACCACAACCTCTTCAAGAAACAAACAGGTTATGATGAATCTTACACCCAATAATACTGCTGTAATTTCCAATGTCATATTCAGTGAAAGAAAACTGACCCGTTTTTCCCGTCTTTCCATAAGAAATCCACTGCGTCTTCTCGGTTCACTCTCCGCTCCCCCACCTCCCTTTCCTCTCAATATCAACCTCTTTTATGTCTCTCAGGGTCCAGTTGCCCTTCGGGATCTGTCCCCGCCGCACAGCTGACAACAGATCTCCTTCATTGTTTCTCCCTACTTTCGTGCTTTTCCGGAACCGGCCCTCATGTTTCACCGGAAGCACTCCCCGTACACAACTTCCGCCAATAAAGTCACCCCGTGACACGATTACAGTTCTTGAATTTAATGTGCTTTTTTTATAATTTTATTTTAATATATTAATAATTTTAATATTTAATTACTTTTTAAGTCATCTTTATTCCACCTTGGAAGTTTGCTGATACCCCCTGGTTGAGATTGACTTTCAGTTAGTGATTGTAGTACATGACCAGCTTTGACCAAGTTAAACTTTCTACCATAAAGACATATTTTATTCTTAGATTGTTTTTTTTTCCTTTTCCCCACTTGATGTGTGTGATCATTGGACCATTCCACTTCTGGGAAGTTCTTATCTTGGGTGGTTTGATTGTGTTTTCATGTGCACTCTGGCAACGTTATGATTGAAGAATGCACCTGATGTTGCAGGCAGTGACATGACGAGATCTACATCTAGACTGTGGTGCTATGCAGGCTGCATTTTTCAATTGTGTGTATTTGATTGTGCACAACTGAAGCAGTCTGACATTCACTGGTGTGTGAGCGCTTGTCTAGGCTGTGACAGCAAGTGAAAAAGAGTGTCATTGTCAAAATGCACGTTTGTTTGTGTTTGTGGCTTGCACTCCATTGCATATCCACCACATTTCCACTCGTATCTCTCATCTCTATGCATGGCAAATCATGAGTGCGCACACCCAGCTTTGAAAAGCTGACAGTATGTTTGTTGATGTCAAGCACCAGCGTGTTACATGGATTACACCCTCACTTTCTTCCTGCTTTAGTATCCAAAAGATCAACAAAGGGAGGCAGAAATCCTCAGAAGGATCTGGGGTTTTCCTCTCTCATTCTCAACCCCTGATGACGAGGGTTGCTGAAAATCTGTAAGACAGGAGACAAGAAGACAGTAGCAACCAAGAACTCTTCTGTTTTGAAGATCTCCGGTTTAGGTTTTGTCGGATTGTTTTTTTAAATGATGGAATTCCTCAGATTGATATCCTAAGTATATCCTAAAAATGAGTATATAAATAATTTTAGAATTATGGACATTTTCCTAAAAGCATTCTAACTTAATTGCTCTTGAGTAATCAATCACAGAATGTTTAATATTGAATATTACCTTTTGCTTTATATTTTTCATGTTATATATACTTTATTTACTATGAATGTAATGTATCTTTTCTCCTTAGATCAGATAGAAATGTTCAATGGTTTTAATTGTAGGGAAGACTTTAAGTTTTGTGTCTATTCAGAAATTCTCTTAATATCAACCCTTAGTAATTCTCATGGGTTAATTGTGACAACTAGAATCAGTTTGAATAGAATCTAATCTGAATAGAACTAGAATAGAATCTGATTGCCTTATTATTGCCTTATTTAAGTGTTTGTCTATTCAAATTATAGTTTATTAAAACTAAAAATCCATAGTGCCATTTAAATTTAATTGAAATAATGATTAAGAAATTAGCCATTTCTGTAATACGTCGGTTTGCAAATCATTTAATTCCTGTAATTTAAATGCAATTTCAGTAGAGTTATGCTTATATTTACATTAAGAAATTAGCCATATCAGATTGGCACACATCATCGGATTAGTCTATGGAATGGAGAGAGATGAGTGCACTCTGGTCATTTCATTAAAAGACAATATCAAATTGCCATTATTGGAGCCGAATCCCTTCACTGGATTCTGATGCATTTGGTCATTGTCCATTCTGACTTAAATTGCCTCTTTAAAGGACAGAGCTGTCAGTAAAGGACAATCTTATTTTCACATCAAATTCAGATGCAGTGCAGTGAGAAACTATATATGAACAAATGAGGAAAGAATCGTCGGAAGGAAAGTATTTGCTCTATTTATGTTTTCATTTCATCTTCCTGGAAAATGTGTGCTTGAAGCTTTTATAGAAATCCCCCAGCAGTGGATGAGTAAGAGAGAACTGTATCCTATACAGATTAAACATGTTCAGCCTCACAGAGACTGGAATCCCCCACACACACCCCTGGAGTCTCTGGAAATGGAAAGAAACAGTCACAGATTGCACTTTTATTATGACTTTGTTCAGCCACTAGATTTGTTAACAATTCAGAATAATTTGATAATTCTGATTGAAACCTTTAATTAAGTTTTTTGGAGTGAAGTTTGAGGGTAAATGTTGCACTGTATGCGTCTAGATGATTCTCCTAAGTTCTTTCATGATGCTGAACAAATGGTTGCACTGGATTTATGGATATGAAAATAAATAACTTTTGAGGTCCAATAGGCAAGTTTAATAATGGATAATTATATTGTTCCAATATCTTATGAGCTTTGGGTCATCAAGACCCTTATTCATTTTAATAAAAATTTAATATTCTCTTTCTCTCTCAGTCGATCTGTCTCTCTCTCTCTCTCTCTCTCTCTCTGTTTCCTTTGTTCTAACAAATGATACAAATGCAGAAATTCTTTTGCAGAAATTAGACTATGAAAGCAGCACAAAACGCCTCTGGTGAATCTCTATTTCTCTTTGTTGTTACTCTCACTATATCTCACATTCTTTCTTTCTCTCTCTCTCAACAAACAGCGAAGTATACTGTAATTACCCATAATGCCTGACTTATCAAAAGTACATTAGGGATGACTTCAAAAGGTTTTCAAGCAAACACATGCATTAAGCTGAACTAACTCCTCTCCTGACTCCACTGACTACTTTTTACACAAGACAAAAGAACCTGCTATAGAAGGAAATAAAAAAATACAGAAAGCACACTTCCATAATGCACATTCCTCTTCACTTTATACTTACAAATCTCTTTTCTTTTTTTTTTTTTTTCTTTTTTTTGCACAAGACAAGATACAATAGACAAGACAAACAGAACAAACTATTTAGACATATTTCAGACAAATTACGACACTGGGCACAAGACCAAAGCCAACCAAATAATACTATAATAATACTAATTGAACAAATAAATAAACCTAAATAATAATAATAATAATAATTATTATTATTATAAAAAATAATAGTCTCATAGATAGATGCATCATAGATACATCAAACTTGTGAATTTTTTCCCTACTATAATAAATTCTGGTAATTAATTTATATTGAATCATTGATTTTCATTAGTTGTGACTTTATGTATTATATTTAAGCACTCCTTCCATTTTGTTTTGCCATTGAAGTCCTTTATATCTCTGTCCCAGCCTTCATATATTTTATTTAGCAGATTACAATTAATTTCAACATTGCTGAGATAATTATACAGAACGTTCCCAAAGGGTCTTTATTTTTTAGGTACATCATTCCTTATATCACAGTTTGCATTTATCCATTTTTTTTTAGCTGCATATATTCAAATATCTCTGAATCTTTTAATTTAATTTTATCTTTCAATGTATCAAATGTAATCATTGGAAAATTAACAAAATCATTTTTCAGTATGTTTTGCATGGAACTACATTTATGTGAACTGTGGTCAAATTGAGTCAATACAGCCAGTCTAATTTTTAATCTAATCTTTCTCTGATTTTTTAGAAGTTCTTAAATGTAAAATAAAGTGGGAGAAATAAATTATCAGTATCTTTATGATGCCATGGCTCGTTATGGTATAATAATTAAATTGATATTCGTAAGGACTGTGCATGCTCAATATTTTACAATGCAATGACCTGTTATGTCTTGCGTGTAAATTTATGAGTTGATGTTCCATCGTTTATGCACTAATCACATTTTTAATGTTTATATTATTAATATTTATATAGCTAGTCACTAACAGGCCCAGTCACTAGTCACAGAAGTAATGACTTACAAATTCATTAAATTGCCATTTGATTTATATCCAGAATTTCTTTTTATCAGCATGTTTGGACAGTGGAGAGATATTGCATATGTTCTTCCAGATAATCTAATGGTGTGAGTAGTCTTACGATGACCTCACAAAAATTACTTGAAAATATCATCCACCCAGAAATTCCCTCTTGTTTTGTTCCAACTCACAGATGTTCAGAACCACCCAAGCTGGGTATCAGAACAAAGAGAGAAAAAGGAATGAAAATGATATTCAGTAGTGTGAACATGACAGTAAAAAAGAGAGAAAGAATGACCATGTGGTACATAGTGTTGAATTTAGTTTGTAGATATGAACAAAATAAACAAAATCAAGATGTCTGCTGTTATTTACACTTCTTGGAGTTGATTGGTTAACTAGTTCAAACAAAAAATAAATTTTGTTATTCACGCATCATGTTTGTTAAAAAGTAGATTTTTATCAGGCTTCTAGGTTGTGGTAAGTGTGTGTGATGTAGAAAAAAATGGCTGAACTCGAAAATGCACTCTGCGCAAGGTGATGTTTATTTACATTGAGTCTTTGGTAATCTAATGTGCAATATTCACAAAGTGCAAAAACAAGTGATTAGACCAGATCTGCGGTGACGTCACAATCGTGTTGCATTGGTATATGGAGCTGCCTGAAGATATGAAGAAGAATGGGGCTGCGTTTCAGTCCAATTTTAGACAAGCACTTGCGTACTTCCTTTAGCACTTAGCCGGCCCTAAAGTTGTGAAAGACATTGTTAAAATAGTCCGAGTGACTACAGTGACTCAGTCACTCAGACTATTTAAACAATGTTTTTTTTTTATAACTTTAGCCAGTTTAGATCCTTTAAGAAGCCTATGGAGGAGAGATCTCAGATTTAATAAAAAAATATCTTCATTTGTGTTCCGAAGATGAACGAAAGTCTTAGGAGGTTGGAACAACATGAGAATGAGTAATTTTTGGGTGAATTAACCCAACTTAATTAACTTGTATTTTTTAGTTTTGCGACAGTGTTAATTTTTGTTAAACAATATAAGGCATTATATATTAATTGGTACTCATCTCTTCACCACACCGGAAGAGCATGGCTTTCAACATAAAGATCGTCTCCGGAAGTGCTCTGGTTCACTGCCGCCTCATCCGACCCAGGACCAAGAGGGTAATCCATCAGTCAGAAGTTGAAATCTCGCGGGAGCCGCCATTGTAGCAGATCTTCACCTGCTGTTAGCATTCCGTTAACTCTCATTCTCAACTCTCATATATATAAATTAAAGAAAGACGACATTGGAACGTTGCTAATCGTTTAGAATTAATTATGATAGAATGTACATTTTTGGGTGAACTATCCTGTTAAGGCTTCTTTTAATGAAGATCAAGCCAGTGCAACTGTTTTCAGAACATAAACAGATTTGCAACTTGACACTGAATGCTAGTGCAATTCAGCAAAAATAGTGCAAAATTGCAAACTACTCAGAACGATTCTTCTGAAGCTTTGTGTTATTAGCCAAGTTGTTTAATTGCACTAGCTTTCAATGTCACTGAAGTGCCTTTAAGCAACTTAATGTTATTTAAGCTACATAATGTTATTTATTATGTTATGTTTTCCCTTCTGAGGGCACCGTAAACTGTAAATTACCCTCTCCAGAGACGGCAAAGAAGAATTGTATTACAGCAGCAGATTGGCTCATAAAAACGTAATCTCCATGGCGAGTAACATAAACACACGGATGCTTTAAAGCTTTATTCTGTATGCTGTTTGTGTTTGATAACGCCAAGGTTTTTCTTGCTGAGGCAACAAAAAAAAAAAGCATATGTCGAGGGTGTAAGAGTTGCACTCCCTCCTGAAATGTATGATGTATATAGCTATCAGTTACTAAATTCACAAAGCCTATTTTATGAAGTGTAAGCTGTGTTTCTGAATACTTTCTGATGTGAATCTCCTCATAGAGGCTATAAATACACATGTTGGTACAGTATTTCGCACATTTGTCATTTGAAAGGTAATGAGAGACTAATACCATTATTTTTGGGCCTGTTATCGTGCACAGGCTGTGGTCAGAGAAGGAAATGTAACACATGGCACATGGCCCCAAACAACCATTCTGTAGCCATAGAGATGGTTCAAACAAAAGCCAGAGTGGTACATTCTGCTCTGACCATAGCGATACATCACTGACCCACGGGACCAGCATGATAGGGTTAATTTAGTCATAGGGATACGCCCTGGTTTTGACAGGGAAGTGTGAATGTCATATCTGTTCTTTGGAGATTTGTGTTTGTGGGCATGCTTGAGCTGTGTGTAATGACAGAGGGTGCATGGAGTGAAGTGGCCTATCATCAAAAAGATAAATGTGTGTTATTACCCATGTGGGTCAGAGAGTAAATGCAAACAAACATATATTAAAGTGAGATTTTGCACAAAAATGATATTTGAAGATTATGATCACGGCAGAACTGTTTTCTCTGTACAATAAAGTCAAAGGGTTCATTGACTTTCAAGTAATGGACATTGAAAAAACTAAACAGAGTTTGGAATGACATGAGGGTGAGAAAATTATGGAATTTTGAGAGAACTGTCTTTAAGTGCTTGCTACATTTTTAAACTGGACATGTGAAATTCAGAGTCTCAGTGCAGATTAATTTTTATTCTAGCCAGATTTAGTGTGAATGTGAGAAGTGTGTCGATGTGTTTTTCTGTCAAGCCTCTTCCAGAAATCAAAGCCCTGAAGCTACAATTGTGTTGCAGGGGATTCTGTGCCAACAAGACAAAACATATTGTAAAGAGTGTAAGAACATTTGTTGTATATTGATATTTCAGATACTGTGAAAACATAATGACAGCACTGAAGCAACGAATACCCACCCGAACAGGAATCCATTATTAAAGCTGGTGGAGCATGTGAATGTATTTTGCAGCTACTGTATTCTCCGTAGTTATTATCTGAGCTACTGAGTCACCTCTTCACAACCCCAGTGTTAAAACTTTATGGAAAGAGTATCCAGATGTGCAGCACCCGATCAATATCAGCGCTCTGAAGCGCCTCAAGCGATTTGCAGATTGTGTGTGTGTGTGTTTACTCGCATGTTTTGGTCGGTTGCTGGAGACGGTTTTAGACTTAACCAAATGAGAGCGCGTAAAACTGGGTGGATTATTTTAATGGATAGATTTAACACCCTTTCATGATTTAAAGAGCCAATGAAAAAAAACACAGCTCACACAATTATGTTTGCATTCTTGGAAAGAACAAGCTCCCAGCAAAATATCAATAATCCACATACACAAACTTTTGTGCACATCTGCACTATAGTCCGTAACTTTTTGGGGTTAAAAAAAGTGTTCAAAACTATCACCTTGCTTTAGCTCAATTAAAAACGATAAGCTTGTAATAATGTTTTTAATTCCAGTGGTACTGGTAGATTTCCGTGAAATTTGAGCATGTCTTTTTATCATTACTTTACAAAGGAGTCTCAGCTAGTATAAGCTATATTGTGTGTGAGGATGTTGGAGGTGGAGATTTATAGCCTTTTTTCACAGCACTTGATATTATCCAGGGCTTAAAGTGTTCCGGCACTGTGCTGGATCTCCGGCACACCGATTCATTTTTGTCCAGCTTTAAAGGGTTAGTTCACCCAGAAATGAAAATTAAGTCATTAATTACTCACCCCATGCTGTACCAACCCCGTAAGACCTTCATTTTTGATTAAATTTGAGAGGTGGATCACTGCTACAGAGGATCGAAACTTGACGGCCCAGAAAGTCAATGAGGAAAATGTTTAAATATTCCATGTGAGTACAGTGGCTCAACGATAAGTTTATCAAGTGACGAGAATACTTTTTGTGCGGAAAAACAAACAAAAATAACAACTTTATTCAATTATTCCTTTTTCTTCCTTGTAGGCCTGAGACGAGAGTTCAATAGATTTCCACAACGCATGTGGGAGAACTGAACTGAAGTAGTTGAAGGAGATTGCAATTCTCTCGCATGCATCGTGGAAATCTCTTGAACTCTCGAGACAATTGACTACTGTGGGCTTTGACCGAAAACAGGAAGCAAATAGAGGAATGTAAGCTGGCTGAATTAACATTTTTTTTATTCATATCTTTCACATCTACTGCAGTCAGATTGACCGTGGACACTCTTAATAACACACATGGCTGTGCACTCATACTCATATCTAGAAAGGTTCAAACGACAATCACCAGTGACATCTGGAGATTCACCCGTTGTAAAATGCAAAAGTACAGAGCTCGAGAAATCACCTGGCGATGTTTTTACAATCATCCCCTCAGCCCTCAGTTTATAAATTGTACTCACTTAAACTGTTCCCTCGGTTTAACAATTCACCCCCACAGATTAATAAACCGTACTAACAAGTTGCACGGATTAGGAACTCAGATTTGTAAACTGTGCCTTGCAATATGCACCCACAAATTCATAAACCGTGTCCACGCTTTCGCAATCCATACTCACGGTTTTGTGGCCCCTCCCCCAGCCTGGCCTCCTGTTTCGGTGCAGGATGCATTGCATTGTGTATAAAGCTCATTTTTTAAAATGATACAGAATCTATACAGAATCTGTATGAGGGTCAAAACTCATGAGTCCAATAAGTATCTTATATCGTATAATATGTTACATAGGGCCTTTGTGGGTCCAGCTTAGGGTCTGGACAACTTTCCGAGTTGCATTCCCCTGAGAACTGCCCTTCACACAGGTATAGCAGAGAATATGTACACACACACACTCACACACATCAAGAAGAGGATGATTGTTTATGAATAGGCTGCTTTGTAAGGTGTGTGTGAAACCCATTACTGTTTAAACAGAACAGTTTGCTAGTCAAAAAGTTAGTCTCGGTTAGATATGTTGAACTATTGAATCATTTTAAAGGTATTTCTGTCAAAAGGGTAGCTCATGTTTAATACATTCACCACAAGAGATGTGAAACACACAAAGCCACAAGGGCGTATGCAGCATGTGCATGCATGCATTTACCACGTGTTAATGAGTTAAAAAAAAGCTTTAAAGCAGATCAATAAAGCCACACACATTGGCCTATGGCAGCAAGCTCACACACACACACACACACACACACACACACACACACACACACACACACACACACACACACACACACACACACAC
>JAOTRC010000034.1:17005532-17019232 GCA_027497675.1 Cyprinella lutrensis
GTAGTTGCTTTTTTTAACTGAAAGCAACTTCACTTTCATTGTTTTGTCTCAAGATGCATACCAGTCATTTTTAAAGGCACATTTATAAAAGCTACTTAAATGTCCTAATTGAACTAAGGCCTAATTCTGGCCTAATATAAGCCCTATCTATAAAAACCAGGCATGAATGTGCAAAATAAATGATGAAAAAGAACTAAAATCCAGTAAAACAAGAACTCATTGTTTCTGCAACAATAAAAGGTAAATACCTTTTAAATATTTAAATATCTCCTTTCATGAGCTTGTGCCCATGTCAGCAGCACAAAAAAAAAACCTTATCAGCATGACATATACTGTGCAGCGCACCGTAAGACAGCAACCACAGCAGAAAATAGATCCAAGAAAATGAAAGCCTAATTCTTCGCTTTTATTTTTAATGAAACGAGACCCTGGAGGCAGTAAAATGGACTCCTCCTATTTCAAGCTCATTAATACTTAGTAACAAAGATTGAGATGTTGTAAATTATTTAAGCAGGGTGACTGTACCTCTTATGCTGCACAATTTAAATCATGAATACTGGAAAATATTAAACATTTCTTAGCCATATTAGTATATTTCTATTAGTAATCAATCATGCTGTGACATAATACTACCACAATTCAATTTTCTAGTAGTAATCCCTCATGCAAATAAGGGCATTTTAAATGCGTTTAAGTGCTGTTAACGAGCAGGATTCCCATTTACCTTTAGGTGCATGTTGTGATCAGCATCCGCGCTGTGATTAAAGGTCTGTGTTTTTAAGCCTTCCTCTCCTCTCCACTCCTCCTCTTCGCTGTGGAGGGTTTCCGTCAGTGGGCTCTGGTTCTCAGGAGGCAGAGGCGAGGAGGGAGCGCAGGGCTCAGATTGAGTCTGTTCTTCCGGACCAGACAGGACGGCAGCGGAAGCAATGTGAGAGGAGAGAGCTGCTCTCAGGTTCTCCGCTAATAAACAGAGAGTGTGACAGCATGATATTAATAACTGGTAAGATTACTATGCATGCAGTTGTGGTTCAATAACCTGAAACAATAACGTAGTATTATTAAAAAGTATTGAAAAAACGAAGCATATTGTGTCTATAAATCTATGGGTGTGACAATGTGCACAAACACTAAATTTAACTGTTTTGACTTCACAACTTTTGAATGGTAGTGTATGTATTGATGTGTCTCTCAGCAGACTCCCACCCTCTTTAAGCGCAGCGCCGAGCAGTACTCCAGCCTGGGGGATGTCTTCAGTACTGGGCCGTACCAGCAGCCTTGGGTCTGGACCTGGCTCACGTTGTCCTGCCATGACTGACAGCTCGGCGTAGATGTGGAGCTTCTCCTCCAGATTGGCACAGATGAGATGATCGTGGCCGCACAGAGACTCTGTGAAAGAAAATGTTCGGTTGTCATGTTAAAAAAGGTTCTTTAGCTGACGCAAATGACACCACACCACTCACTGACAGCTATTTGATAGAAATTGTGTTTTGGTGAAATTATTGTTTCTTTGCAAGGAGCAAGCAAAAATCAGATGTATTTCATTTTATTATTAGATGCTTTAACAGTAACAGATTATATTTGGAGAGCTCTCAAAGCATGAAATGAACTTATAATAATCCATTTTATTTAATGGTGCCTTTCATAACACCCAAGACCACCTCACAAGCAAAATACAGATCACTACACAACACAAAACACACAACGAACACTCCACATTTACAAATAAAGTGCAGTTAAGACTTAATAAAACATATCATTAAAAAGCCTGTATAAAATGATCTTAAAACGCGTTTTAAAAGTCAACAAGCAATCGCTATTGCAACTGCTTATCAATGCATGCACTGAGAGTATACAGTAGGTCAGTAAGGGGTTAGGATTATGTGCATTCTTATGGTGCCATAAGCATTTGTCAGAACAGAATTTTCCAGCGATAATGTAAGATAAATTAAGATGAATAGCAATGCTAATGGATATATATATCTAGTAGGGGTGGCACGGTACATGAAAAAACTTCTGAACCGTTCGGTTCACTTGTCTCAGTTCGGAGCATGCCTGTGTCTCATAGCCTCGTGTCCATGTGTGTTTCCTTTTCGGGCGAAATAAGATGTGTGTGGACTACTTATGAGGCTTGTTCGACTTGAACCGGCGCTGTCCAGATCGATCGGTGAATGACATCAAAGTACCGCGAGAGCGACAGCTCCGTATGCTTTTCAGTCTCGCGGGAGAGTGCATCCTCAATCACAGGGAATAGAAGCATTGATGATAATGTTTTTTTGTGTTGAGGTTGAACTTATGTTTCACTTTATGATTGTGGCCTTTGCTGTTGCTATAGCCTAATAATAGGCAATTATGTTTCATGTATTTTAACTTATTTAAAAGACAGAGTTTTAAGAGTTCCTCTCTTCTTCTTTTAAAAGATACAACTTTTTTTAATAGCTACACTTAAGTTGGCAGATTGATAAATGCAAGTTAATTTCAATCTTTGTGTGCTAAAAATGCACATAAGTTCCTGTAGAGAAAGTGATACACATTCAACTTTTTTTGCCAAATAAATTAAAGTCAAATTCAGTTTGTGCATGATTGCATGATATAACATTTTTCTATTTGCAATACATCTATTTGCAATACTGTATCCTAAATTGTGGATAATTAAGCTATATATCATATACTGAGGTACATTTCTAGAGTGTTATATAACAACAAGAACTGTACAGAACCGAAAACCGTGACCCTAAAACCATGATACAAACCGAACCGTGGGTTTTGTCAACCATGCCACCCCTAATATCTAGTCATTATAAATTAAACATTTCAGCTATTATAAATGCAGCTCTTTGGATACATCAGCCTAGCTGGTTGCTTGTATCACCTTGAAGCCTGTGAATCTTCTTGACCTTTGCTTCGGTAACTCTCTTTTCCTCTTCTGATTCACTCGTAGTCTCATCCTCCTCTTCAGGACAACTTAGCAAAACAAATACAATTTAAAATGAGTAAAATCACACACTACAACAAAAGTTGAAGAGAGATTTTTTTTCCTCAGCTGTCCTTGTTGAGAAGAATCAATATACATAAGTATGACATGTTTCATCTTATGGTGCTATGGTGATGGGAACAGCACTCCTCATCACTAGTACACACCTCTCCACAGCCTCTCTGATGAGTCGCATCCAGGCATTGCGTTCATCTTTAGAAGTAGCGTGCACTTCATACATCTCAGGGCCAGCTGAAGATGCGCTGATCAGAAACATGCCTCTCTCCTCATTGGCCACCTCCCGCACGATCAGCTTCTGCAGAGAGATCACTGGAGGCTTCTGGTCCTGAGAATCAGTGCAAAAAAAAAACATATCTAACTTTACACAGTTGCATCAAAGATTAAAGATACATCATCAGATTTACACAAAAACAAACTGGCAATCAATTCACACTTAATAGAAGTGTGATACAGAGTATGATCTAATATATACCCTGAATACAAATAGAGTTACACTACTGCTTAAAAGTTTGGGGTCATTAAGATCTTTTTTTTAAGAAATTAATACTTTTATTCAACAAAATTAAATAGATCAAAATTAACAGGAAAGAAGACATGCATAATGTTACAAAATATTTCAATTTCAAATAAATGCTCTATTTATCAAATAATCCTAAAAAAAAATCGTACCATGGTTTCCATAAAAAATATTAAGTAGCACAACCATTTGCAACAATTTAGACACCAAATCAGCATATTCGAATTATTTCTGAAGGATCATGTGACATTAAAGACTGGCAAAGGCATCTGAAAATTCATAAATAACTATTTAAAATTATTTAAAATAGAAAACAGTTTTTTTTTTTTTTACCCAACCCAAACTCCTGAACAGTAGTGTTTGCTATATAGAGATGAAAACACAGTAATCCAAGAAACCAACCACAGCAGCAAAGATGTATTTCTGATCTTTCTCTTGAAGGAACACCAATGAATCAGACAGCAAAAATGCCAGAACATCTGTTGATGATCAAATAACATAATCAGATATTTCACTTCTTAGCCAGAATTAAGTACAAACAGCTGTTCATATCTTTGATATTGACAACTGCGTGATGTGTTGTGACTGTTTCATTTAAAAATCACCTTTCAGTCTTCCTGTGGCCGTCTTCCAGAGCAGTGGGCCCTGGTGCCGCAGAGCCCTGCCACTGGTGATGTCCTGCTTGCGGAAGGTGTAACCGCTCTTCAGTTTGGTAGTACACTTGTTCTCCATGCGGCCCAGGACCTCACTCAGCTTCTGGTTCTGCTCGAACTGACTCACATACTGGTCCACAGCAGAGATCAGCTCTCGGATCAGGACTAGCGCACGAGACAGGTCAGCATGCTCTTCTGTGTGCTCTGAAACAAAGAACAAAAGGGAGTCTAAACAAATGTTTGGTTGTGATTGTGTGTGTGTGTGTGTGTGTGTGTGTGAGGAATAATACCCTCTGTGTACTGCAGTATTCTCTCCAGGAGGACAGGGTATTTCGTTATTCGCTGCGTCACTAACAAAATGCATTCAGGGATTTCTCGCCTCTTTACCAATGAGTTGCTACTCTGTTGCTGTGGAACCAAAAAGATTAGAGCGATTAACTGAAATTCAGTGCTGCTGAAAGCATCCAAAATACATCAAAATATCACTGATTTAGTCATGGTGTGATTTGAATCTCACTTTGATGAAGAGCTGAAATCTCTTGTTCTGCTGCTGAAGCTCTTTGAAGTAGCTGACTGCTTCTGTGTGATGACTGCAAAACTCACCATACACCTGCTTCATCTTCTCTGCATTCTCCAGGGAGAACTATGATGAAAACAAACACACCTATGATGTTTCCCATGATGTAGTACTTCTTATGTATTGAATACAATTTTACATATATGTGCAACCCATATCTGTCATTCAATATAATGCCAAGTTTGGCATGAAACTCTAGATGGTATAGGGTGATAGGGTCCATAACTCATTTGGTAGCATCCGCATTGTCATCTACGTACCGCGGCTGATTGGTTGCTGTAGGATCAGCAGCCAATGAGCTGCAGTTCAACAGTCAACATTCAAATACTGGTAGTTTGCTCTTAGCTGTCTGTAGCGTGCTTTCAGAAAGCATCTGAAATCAACATCTAAGATAACGGCACAATCTTTTACTCCATATATCTGTGCATATTGCATGGTTTGCTTATTAAATGGGTAATCATAACAGTTTCATCTAGGAGTTATGTTTAACAGTCTTGTAGCATGGTTTACTAGGCATATAAGCTGTAGCGTTTAAGCAATTATGTTTATGGAGAAGCAAGCAAGTCTATTGTGTGCAATTGCTGTGAGGATGTGCTGTCTATGCAACGGATATGAGAAAAGGTTAAAGTGAAATGAGCATTTGCACTTTTAAAGGGGTTATCATATTTAGCTGCATAACTCTGAAGTGTTTATCTATTTGTCATTTATTTATTAGCTTTTTCACTTATCAATAGAGTATAAGGATTATGTCAATGATACATCAAATGATTAATTATGATACAGGTGGTTTCAGGAAACAGTCGTGGAAAATGTAAAACATGTATTGGCTCATTGTTAGTAAATGTTATTTAATGCGTTTGAAGAATTTATATACCTGTTGCAGAAAAATGTCACCCACACGGTTGATGAGGTAGTTCTTGTTGCTGTTTGGTTGGACACAGCTTTGCCGTCGTTCCCTCATCGCTGACAGAAAGTCACGGTGGAGGAGGAGCAGTTCATCTAAGCAGGGGAAAATCCGACCAATGGTGTCCGCATCCAGCCCGACTTCCTCCCGCATTCCCCTCCTGAAGACCTCCGCCATTACCATGAGCGTCTGCACGTGATGGAGCTCGGTTTGCATGAACTCTGAGTAAGACCAAGAGCACAAAAACACTTTCAAATGATGAACAGCTATGATCAGAACACACCTGCGCAAAATGACTGTTTCAGCTGACCGTAAATGACATCCTGTCTCTTGACGATGCGTTTTTCCTGCATCTTACAGAACTGGGGTTCCACCGCTAGGCTCCATGACTCGGCCTCTAAATCCAGAGCATTCATCACCAGCTCACTCTGTAGGGGGGCATCTACCGTGTCTGAGGAATTAATTTCTTTATTGGATTTTTCAATAACAATATGGCTGCTGACAATTCAGCTTTGCCATTACAGTAATAAATTAACAATTATTCAAAACAGTTCTTTTAAATTGTAGTAATATTTCACAATATAACTGTTTTACTGTATTTTTCATCAAATAAATGCAGCCTTAGTGTCAAAAGATTCTACTTAAAAAATAAAATAAAGAAATGAATTATTCCAAACTTCTGACTGGTAGAGTGAATAGAAAAAAGAAAAATAAAGGGGTTTATAGGAGGTTTCTGAGGGACTCTTAACACCCTGTTGACATTACATATTTCACCAGTTATTTAATCAAATGTCCAGCTGTTTTACCTTCAATGAGAGATGAATCAGTGGACGTTGAGGACTCCATTGTTTGGAGGAGCTCCTCTGATTGGATGTAGTTCCGCCACGGGGAGGAGTCACTGTCTGCTTCTGGGCTCTCACTAAGCCTGTTGGAAAATTTCATAAATGACTATAAGGAGCCTTAAACACTCTCACTTATTTCAACAAATACAAACTTTGGGCACTTATGATGTCTTGGCTAATCCAGACATTTAATATTTAAGGAAATGGAATGATAAAACAAGTCAAAATTAGTCAATTCACTTAAATATTATGTCTGAATTTAGAATGTTGCAGGTATATTTGGACAAAACTCACATTTTAACATGTTAATATTTTAATAATATTTTAAAATTGTAATATTTAAGACTGCATACATCAGCATATGGGTCATTAAACTTCATAATTCATTTATTAAACTAGTTTTTGGTTGAATATTACGACACAGTAAGAGTGTGGGACCTTTCTGTGACTGCAGGCACACTTCTGGACAGAGGGCAAGGAAGTGGAGTAGAGTCTCGTGATGTCATCACAGGAAGAGAGGCAGAGGTGGGTATCTGAGAGGACGAGGAACTTTCACGCACAATAAAATCTAAATGTGACAGAAAAAAAGTGAGAACAAAACCAAGACAGAAGTGTAAATGCATGAAAATCATCTTTGGCGTTAAATAAGTTGAATGTGGGGGTGATATTATAAGCTTTCGCTTTATAAAGCAGGTAAAACTCACTTTGAGGGAGGGAGGCTGTCCTGCTTTTTACTGTCATCACAGAACATTTGTCTTGAGGCTTCTGTAAAGGAAAGTTAATACACATTTATAAATTAATAATATACTTTTTTTAAACTTCACATTATTTCCTCTTATGTTACACTGATAGCCAGTGTTCTGTATTGTAATAATGGGGCTCATTACAGATTCTCCACTTTGTGTTTGACCAAACAGGCAAATGTGTATCATGGTTTAAATATTAAACTTAGGCAATCTATCAGCACAAACACAAGCACAGTCCACCTTCAGGCATGGCGTTGATGAGTCCTTACAGCCCTTATGGACACTCACTGCACAGTCTAGGATGAAAGAGCAAATTAACAAACAATATTTAAACAAACAAACAAAAAACATCTACCGAATCAACTGGCAGATTTCCAAGATATTTTTCAAAACACAAAAACAGATAGAATGATCCAATATTAACCTCCACGTTGCCAGAAACCCAATACAAAATAATTTAAGATGAATAAAAATGGCAGTTTGATTATTTAAAATATTAGTTTCTACTTAAATGAACTCACATGCGCAGTGGAAGACCTCTTTCCCAGAAGCTGGCTTGCTGCAGATCTCACAAAGTGTCGACCCCAGGACAGATCCTGCTGTGAACTGGTGTCCATTGACCTGTTTGTCTTTGGTTTCTCTCTCTTTTCCTTTCCCCTTAAAAAACCAAAGGAAAGCCATCAGATCACTCACAGTCCTCATCACCATCTGCCATCATGACTGCACATTAAACTCATCTCTACACTATTTCTGCTTGTGTGAAGTAAGTTTAAGTGTGACATGCTTGTGTGGCAAAAAAAAGGCCATGGGAGAGTTTGCTGCTGGTAAAACAGTTACAGCCAAACGGAAGATTAATGATTAAAAAGGGACTCCTATGGTTGTTTTTGGGCTTAACAATCAGTATTTGCCCCCTTCTCTTATCATCCTTCCTCAATGGCTAGTAAAGGACCATTGTGTGCAAAAAAAAAACAGGCTGAAATAGTTCAGTTTACAAACAAAAACTACATTGTATGAAGTAATGTTGTTGAAAACAGTTTGAGATTTGAACAGATGGTAATGGTTTAAAAAAGTATCATAATATTGATTGGTGATAAATATTTATATTTCTCTGTGACCTTTAAATATTGATTGATGATTAATATTTATATTTCTCTGTGACCTTTACCATTATAGGTCAAAATATGTTTTTAGATGACTAATGTTTATTCTAAATTATACATATTGTAATATGTAAATATATAGGATGAAAATATGCAAGATATAAAAAATTAACTGTCCTTGTTTTTGTTTTATTTTTTTAAATACAGTTTAAAAGTAATATTGTGAAATATTATTACCATTTAAAATCTCTGTTCTATTTGAATATTTTAAGAAATATTCCTGATCAAAGTAGAAAACAGTTGTTTGGCTTAATCATTTTGTGGAAACTATAATACTTGTTTGTTTGTTTTTTTTAAATACCACTTGATAAATCGAAAGTTCAAAATTTTATTTTTTATATCTTTCCAGTCACTTTTGATCAATTTAATGCATCCTTGCTGATTAAAAGTATTAATGTCTTATTCAAATCTTAATGACAACATGCTTTTGAATCGAAGGTACTGTACATGCATGCCTGTTTACCTTGCTCTTGTTGCGGGTGCTATACATTCGGCTCTTTATGAAGCTGAAAGTGCGGCTGACTTTGTATTTTTCTGACTCTGATTTGGAAGGGATGATATATTTGTCCCATTCCTCCTCCTCAATCCTGGAACACACATTATTCACACTGAGTGCATTAAAATCACAAACACATGCCTGTACAGTAGGAGTTTTAATGTCAACACAGATTTTACTTTTCAGACCATGATGTAGCTGCTAGGTAGTTTCATTAATGCATTTCTTTCAGGCTCATTCAGTCATTCATTATTTTCCAGGCTACAGGAAAATTAATAATTAGTCATCACCCTCTGTGCCAAAAAAAAGACATACCACCTGAGCAGTGCGGACATTCTACGCATTTCACACATTCCTGATTAGAAATCTTTTGCTCGGTGGGAGGTGAGTTGAGAGACGAGGACAACGGTTAGGTTCACAAACAAGGAGTGTTATTGCATATTGTAGTGTCGACACAGGGAAGTGACAGCATCATTTAGAGTCATCTCACAAACGTTAATAAGCATTAGATGTGATTTCATGCCAGTAGGTGATTGTGCGTTCTAGTTAGGTTATTTAAAGGATCATGCCAAGAGTGCACTTGGTGTTTAGTAGCTAGGGGTCTCTGCATTGACATACTCTTTGAGGAATTCGGAGAGCGTGAGGTGTTGGAGGGAGTCGGGCAACTCTGCACTGGTGTCATCGTCAGCTGACTGAGCGCGCCTACGAAACATTAACTCCCTATAGAGGTACAGTGAAGCACTTTGAGTCTTTATACACAGCATATACATGCATTTCCATTTTAATGTATGCACAGACACATACTGCCCCTGGAGGGCACTATTGTGCTTTGCTGTAAAAAAAAGAATAGCACATGGAAATGAGCAAACAGATTTGAATGATCATTGTATATAAGATCCAACACCACAGACAAGGGGCTCTTAATGCAGAAAGTGTACCTCACTCACCAACTACATACATCTTTTTGTACTTTTCATTTAAATGAAAAACTCTAAAAGGTTTACACCTGAAACAGGCGCAACAACCTTCAAATCAACAGGAAACACTCTGTCTCCTGGCAACCTTATAGTCAAGGACACTGGAGAGCTCTGCTCAACCCCGTTTTATTCTCTGATTAGTGATTAATACCAAATAGAGGAATCAGGGCAGATGACAGGTAGTTAGAGGTCTGCGTTACCTTTTCTCTTGAGGCTGCTCTGATGTGCTGCAGGCTCGATGTTCTGTGGAAAAGAAAATATGGATGTAAATATACTGGTTCTTTCATTTACATTCTATCTTTAAGAACTCTCCTTCTCTCCTCTGATTCTATAAACACATTCATCTGAACTGAAGATTGATGACATCATCCTTCCTTTCCAGCAACATTTTATCAAATAATGATGAAACCCCTTGAGGGCGAAGGCAGACGGACACACTGCCATTAGGCTCCCACCACCAGCGAACAAAGTCAATAAAGCTATGGAAAGCTCACGCATACAGTACACACACACACACACACACACACACACACACACACACACAGAGAACAGTGTAATTATTGTTAACTAAAACTATTAAGTATAATTTTCTGAAATAAAGCAAAATAAATAAATAAAAAGTAAATCTTAGATTGAAAAAAACAAACAAAAATTAACTAAAATAAGTTTTGTTTGAGTATAAGACAAGGCACTAAATTTACCCCCCCCCAAAAAAAACGAAAGTTAAATAGAAATATATATTTTAAAACTAATACTAATACAAAACAAATAAAATTACTACAACTAAAATGAAAAAAAAAGTAAGTGAATTAAAATATGAATAAATACTATCATACATAATATAAATTAACACTGACCCAGACACACTATACACACTATTTTTTCAGTTGTTCACTTTCTCCCACACAAAGACACGGAGCGCTTTCAGCAGCAGAAGTGTTGTGCTATGTTAGTAGTGGCGTGTGGCGAGCAGGCGTAACTGGAAGGCGAGCAGGCGAGGCAGTACTTACTAACAGGGTTGAGCAGAGACAGAGATTTAGACAGAGACAGGGCATGAAGGAGAGACCTGCCGCCACTGCTACTGGGGAGGGCACCATCTAGAGGACACAGCGGACATGACACTCACTACAGCCCGCCACTAATCTACACGTACAGAGTGTGCTGGTTTTGAATGAAATGTAATGGCTGAAATGACCAAAAACTGCTGATTTCATCCTCTGTTCATGGTAATATCAAATAGCAGCACATTTTTGCTGTGTCTCAAAACCAAATGTTCGAACATGCCCATCCCTGCTCGAATAATCTACTTAAAAAGATAGTTCACCCAAAAAAAAAAAAAAAAAAAATGCTGCTAATTGACTTAAACCTCAGACCATCCAAGATGTAAATTAATTTTTTTTTAGTAGAACAGTAAAGAAGATTTTTAGCTAAAACCGTGGTCCTTTGTGATTCATAATGGAAGTCGATGGGTGCCGACACTTTGAGATTAAAAAGCCAAGATTTAAGATTTAATTGAGCCCAGATACAAAACCTACAGCCTGAGACACACAAGAGCGGACAGTATCATCACACACAATACACGCTTTTACAACAGCTTCTATCCAGCAGCAGTGAGACTAATGGCGAATTCATTTAAGGGTGATACCGTATATATTTTTTTGACTCTAAGTATGATTTCCTTTGTATGTGTGCAATTTTCTTTGTGCTATAAAAATAAAACTTTGAGCTTAAAATTTTTAACCTTTTACTGTTCTACTGAAGAAAAGACTCACTTACATCTTGGATGGCCTGAGCTTGAATAGCGGGTTTCTAGCGGGTGGCTTAACATTAGTGGTTCCACGCTCATCTTTGGTTGGACAAACCACCACAATGTTCCAAAAACCAACCTGACAATCAGAAGTTGGTAGCAGATGGATTTCTGATCAAAGATACTTATGACCCATTTATATCATCTTAAATCTTTTTTTTTTTCTGGCAGGGATGATGTTCAAAAAAGCTGTCTGACCAGCTAACTTGGTTTTGAGTATATTTGTTAGTAGTGTGTGCTTGTTCACTACAGTTTTGTTAGTGACTACCAAACATGCTTCTAGCTAGTGTAAATGCTATTACAGTACATTCAGCTATTATTTTGGTTTCCATAAATAATTTTTACAGATTTTAGAACCAGAGAGAGGCATATTCAGAAAGGAAAAAATCAGAAATTTCCTATGAACATTAATAATCTGCTAAATTGGCTTAGATTAATGTAATAAAAACAGGCTCAATGATGCCATCAAATGACATTCAGGGGAATTAACTTCTACAGAAGCTGGTAATTACTTGGAGAATCTCTGACTCAGTGGATGTTAATGAACGCAGATCATCTGAGGCCATTAGACACAAGCTGTATTTTGTTGCTCCATTTTAAAGAGATAAAATCATTGATCCAAGGAGATCAAAACTAAATACTGTATATAAAAAAACATTAAGAAAGTAGACCTGTTTCACACTGCATAGGCTATGTAAGCAGATCACAATCGAAGCAGAAGCGTGACTGACTGTGGATTGCTGGATTGAGTATTGCTTTTAACTAAATTTGTAAATGGTTATCAAATTAATTACCAACTTGATCATCATGAAGTATAATTTACTTTGAAGACATTTACATCCAATCGGTAATTAATCTACACATAACAGAACACAAACCCTGAAGTGTAGCTATAAACCAGCTGGATTTGGATTTACTCCACATTGCACAGTGTGAATGCCTTAATCTGTGGTGTTGAGATAAATATGCACTGCTTACACTTGCAGGATCAAACAAGTTCTATATATCTTTCTATAAAAAAATAAAAACCAAGAAAATAATATTTGAAATGAGTTACAAATCCCATCATCCCTTAAAAGCTCATCATACTTAAAACAGACTAGACAGGAAATACAAGATATATAATGACAGTCATTTCCAGCAGAGAAAAAAAAATTATGCTTTCATGACTTTGATATGTGATAGAAATATATCAGTATAACCAAATCTATCTACTCATGCATCCAGATTTTTTTTTTTTTCATATTTGTCTTGACTTCCTGTCATCTGTCTCTAAGACAGTCTAACCCTGGAAAAAAAATGCATGTCATGTGGGAGCTAATATGTGAGAGGTGGAAGGTGAGATGTTAGAGGATCTGACCCTGGTTGAGGTTGGTGGGTGGAGGGTGGGCATCCCTACTGAATCGTGGAGGCAGCAGGCTGATTTTAGGGGATGTGTAGGAATAAGAACGCAGACGGATGCCCTGCTCAATATCCTGAGAACAGAAATGATATTTTCACTCAGTTTGCACAGAGCTGATCTCAGTGCTCAAAAATGTAATGATCATTATGTATTGTCTGTCCATCTCACTGTATGTAAGGGAAAATAGCTATGGTACCTTTGCAGGAGTGGG
Source organism: Cyprinella lutrensis (assembly GCA_027497675.1). Taxonomy (NCBI): domain Eukaryota; kingdom Metazoa; phylum Chordata; class Actinopteri; order Cypriniformes; family Leuciscidae; genus Cyprinella; species Cyprinella lutrensis. Next base: position 17,018,817 of record JAOTRC010000034.1, read on the forward strand.
GTTACAGGCAGAGGAGGCAGAGTGAGAACGCATGCAGGTAAGAACAGGGGTGGCACTAAACACAATCTGCTCATCTGCGCTGTTTTTGAGTTCAGGCTGTGGCTGTGGGAGGGGCTTCTTCATTAAAATGTCATCGTCATCATCCTCCTCGCTGTCCATTTCCAAGGCCACCAGACTCGGGCTTAGAGAGAGGATTGGACTTCTAAAAAATTCTCAACAACCACTTTGAGTAAGACTAGCATCACTTGCACATTATGAACAATTCATACATTTTGTGTTTGGCACAAATACTCTTATTTCTCACGGCAAGCTCAAAGTTTTCAAATAATGGAAACATTTTTCAAACCTATTCTGGACTTGTGCATAAAATCTACATTCTTGCTTTATTGGGCAATTGCAAACAGGGCAAGGTAACT
>JAOTRC010000034.1:17050821-17062223 GCA_027497675.1 Cyprinella lutrensis
GCATAAAGAACAGCCACGAAAGCTACTAGAGGACAGCCACGAAAGCAACTAGAGGACAGTCAGAGCTTTTAGGGTATTTAAAGGGATAGTTCACCCAAAAATGAACATTCTGGCATAATGTACTAAAGGGGTAAGGCTAAGTAGGCTAAATGATGGAAAATCAAAATGTTGTTTTGTTGTTTTTAACCAAATTAATAAGCATCGTTGATGACAGAATGTTAATTTTAGGGTGAACCATCCCATTAAGACAGAAAGGCACATTCACAAGACTAAGGTAATGAACAACTGAAAACAAAAACTCTACCATATCATTTGTTAAACTTTCATTCCTGTTCTCTCTGGTGTTTTAAACCCAATGCAAACACAGTTATGAGTGACAATGTCCATACAATGACCAGAATAGTTTCTCTCTCATGCACATTCATACGCACAGGTAAAGTCTTTGGTAAATGTGTTTTGTCATTTGGCACCCAGACTAAGAAAAGGACAGATCCTGAAAGATCAAGGAATGAAAGGGTAAAATTAACGTTTAAAGAGTTAAGTTAAAAAGAAAGAAAGGGGACATCAGGAAAAACAGAGAATAAGAGGGTGAGAGAAAGATTTATGGAATAAAATGAAAATTGTTCTGTCAGACTCACATAAAGTGGCACCTCTCCCCTGCTGAGCTCCATTATAGAACAGCACCTGAAAGGAGAAAAAACATGTATAATACACAGCAAAGACACACACACACACACACGCATAAACGCCACCTTAAACCAAACACAGCTGTAGAAATAAGCATATGAGCAGAACAGCCCCGCACATGTGAGTGCTGCACAAGAGACCAGTTCATCTATTCATCACTAAAACAAAACGTGACATTTAACTGAACACAGGCAGAGAGAACAAGAATAAAGTACACAAGAAACAAAAATGTCAAGAGAAGAGTATTTGAAATCACTTGCACTGTCCATTATGGCGAGTCATACACAATCCAATCCAGCATATATGAAAAAGAAAGACAATCATAATGATTTTATTTCGCTGACTCATTGAGTCACCTGACTTCTCTTTTAATTAGGCCAAATCCTCAGAGAAGGATGGGAACAAATGCCTTGCCTTTTAATTGGGACATGTTCACATGGCTGTGCAGACAACAGTGAGCTTAATCTTTTGATCCTCCAAATGTCAGAACACAGCTTCCATCAAAACGCAGCCCTCTCTCTGTCTAGCGCGCTCTCAGCCAGAGCACTGGTGCAATGTTCTCGCTTGCAGTCAACAGGTTGGAGAGCAGAGCCTGATAGGCGATACGGCAACGTGCTTTAACTAAACTTGGTGAAATTGTTCTTTTATCCATTGAGTAAGCTGTGAACATGCTACAAATTTTAATTGAATTATCCCTTTGAAATATCCCTTTCATTTTGAATATTTAAAAAATCTCTTTAGAGCATTTTGAGCACTGCAGTGATGATGTAATTCATAAGCAAAGCTAAAGGCTTTAAATGGCTATAAATGAACTACACTATGGTCACATCATGACTTCAACGTCAGTTTCTTTCATTTCATTCAATCTTCATTTAAAAATCAGAGTAGGAATAGTTTGAGTTTCATGATACCGATAATATCAAAATAAAGCAATTCTGCGATAATCAATATATTGCTAGACAATCATTTAATGATACATCATGATATCTGAAAAAAATGCCAGTGAAAGGGTTAAGTGCAGGTTCGAGTCCAAACTGTTAGAAAACAGCACAAAAGGTTTCAGTCTGTAAATTAAATTAAACATTTTCAATGAGATCAGGGTAATGCTGTAGCAAGTGGCTTTGCATTTTTCTGGTATAACCAGTGAACTTTACATTTAACAGAAAGTTCTTGTGAATCAGGTACTCTTCGTCGATTTCGTTTGTCACATCAATGGTATAAAATCCAAAGTGGGTCCAGACTTTAGACTTAAAAGTGGGGCATCTTACTCGCACTGCTGGCCGCCATCCCATTAAAACACAATTTCCTTAGGTTAGTTAGGTTATGTTCACGATTCCCTCATTCAGGTGTTGAGTGCCATCTCGAGGAGCCACGAAAACGCTAGGAGAAGGAAAATCTATTTAGAGCACTTTGTTTTATTAATTCAAATATCAATATTTGGCACCAGCATATCGATTCTTGTACCACAGAAGTACAATACACAACACAGATATATTGCCCTATCGATATTTTGTCCCGCCCCTAGCTAACAACACAATTTATTTCAAGCATTTAACTAAAAACTCACTCAAAAGTGACTTTGTAAAGATGGAACTGAAAGTTCAAAAATACTCTTTTCCAGGTTTTAGGACTCATTTGTTTCTATGCACAGATGTATTTCTAAAAAGCAAAAGATTGTTAATGACAGTAGCTAGAACAGCTCGTTCCGTGCATCATGTCATGCGCAGTCCTTTTAGTTTCGGTTTTCAATCCGATCAAAGTGCCTACATGTTCTCTCAATCGGATTACAAAAGGAGTAAACCACCCCTTTCAATCCGATCGAAATTCCAGTCGGATCGAGCTCAATCGGACCGATTTAGGTGTTTACATGAAGGTTTTTTAGTCAGATTGAGCCGTCAATCCGATTATAAGGGTCCATGTAAACGCAGCTAAAACTACCAGGTTTCTAACAGCAGTCTTAATTTTTAGGAGTTAATGGTAGGGTTTTTGTTTGGTCAAGGTCACAATGTTGTGTTTTAAACATTAGTTCTTTCTACATCATATAATTTAGTGTGAATCTCCAAGAAAAATTGTATGTGTGAGACATTTAAAAACAAGATTCCTGTTTGTTGTCACACAAACACTGTCGTAGTGGGTGACTTTTCATGGGACGATGGCGTCACATGTAACTCAATACAGCCTACAGATCAAATAACACATACACACACAAACACACTGTGAGACAGAAACCATGCTGCATAGTTAGACAGAGACCGGTGAACATATCCCAAATGTATGTTGTATATTTGTTCAATAATGAACGGGTACTTAAGGAAATCATAAGGCCAAGAGAGAAACAGAGATGGTTGTCCAATGGTTTTGCCTGAAGCTCAGAGACTCATCGACTCTGATCAACCTTTAGATAGAGACCGAGCTTCTGTTACACAATCCCAACCAGTCAGGCCTTAAACACTACCGGGAATGAATATCTTTTCTGTGTCTCAACAGGTGCACTGGAGTCCACTTTATGAAATTACACTTTATGAGATCTTTGAGGCTTACTAGTTACTCATATGTGTTTTTCTTCTTTTTATTAGGAAAAACAATAATACCTTATTATCATGATATCTCTCTATAGCATGCACAGGCAGATTCAGTTTACCTGGAAGGCATTAAAAGGGATTGGAGTGTTATCAGAGCTTTTATTGTATAATTGCCACACCCTAAGTATGATTTAAAGATCAACTTCACAGTACAAGCTAAATAGACCATTTTAAAACAAACACACACACACACACACACACACAATAAATAGATTTCACAAAACTATCTATCTCTTAAAAAATAAGAGACAAACTGAGTGAACAAGGCAGAGCAAAAGACAGCAAAGAGACAAAACAGAGTGAGTGAGCAAGAGAGAGAGAGAGAGAGAGAGAGGTGCCCTGAGTGACCCTTGTCTGCTTCAGTTTCTCTGGGTGAAATCAAGCTGACTTCACCCAGACGTGCTACTGCTCAGATTCCACCTGCAGTTTCCTGACACATGCCAGATGTCTTCTGTATCACTCTGTGTAACATTGAATCCATCACAATTACCACCTTTAACAGGTCAAAATGGTGGCAAAGAAAAATATGAGGCTTTCGAAATCTAACTAAAGTGGGGACGAAGTGAAAAATTTGCAAAAACTTTTAAAAGTTTGGTTCCCAGTGCCAATGAATGTATCAGTGAGTGCATTTTAGATCTGATGTTCTCTTTAACTAAAAATGTGTGTGTGTTAGTTTGTTTGTTTGTTTTCAACTAAAATAAAGCTATATAGATACTTTTTTTTTAACTAATAAAAAAGACAAAATCACATAAAAAATGACTTAAATCAAACTGAAAATGTAAAAAAGCCATTTTCAAAGCATCAATAAGTTTTAACCAAATGAATCTTGTACTTGACTTGACTTATTTGACTTATTTAAAATACGTGTGTGCCATTGTTTTGTCTTAAGATGCACACCAGATGTTTTTTTTTTCCAAGGCACATTTATAAAACCTACTTAATTGCTCTAATTGTACTAAGGCGGCTGGCCAAATCCTGGCTTAATCTAAGCCCTGTCTGTGAACCCGGGCCTTAATGTAATGCTCGTTTACAAAACTGCAAATTTAACATTTATGCTTTTAAATCCTTCCCAAAATCCCAAGATGTCCAATTCACCTTCATTGTAAGTTCCGAGAAAATTCCAGGTGAAATTATTTATGGTAATCGCCATTATGCCACACAAACACTATTTGATTGAACTTAACTTGTCTTCAACTGGAAAATTCATGTAAAATTAGATTTTCTGTTAAACATCCTAAAATGTGACTGTACTAATATTAGTGTTGTGGGATATTTGCTTGCTACCCTGTAGGCCCTGTACCCTGAAGCATTCTTTTGTTGCCCCTGTTTGCTCAGTATTCAACAGAGCAAAGAAGAGAGACAAAGACTGATGAGGAGCGCACTTCAAAGTGCCTTTCATGCCAGACCCTCCTATTTCTCTCTTTCTGGCCTGAAAGTGAGGGCTGGGACTCTCTCAGGCCATGCCATTCATGCAGGATACAACAGGGGAAGGAGGAAGTCAAAATCACTCCTCCTGATTACCAGGACACAATGCCCTTGTCCCCTTTTCTCTCCACGTCCTTCAGTTTGGCTTTGATACATCCACTAGCCTCAAGGAGATTTGTGTAAACATAATAATGGCAACCCCAACATTGTACAATCAAGTGTTTAAAGCACTTTTGATGACAGCTCTGCTTGCTACACGGTCACAATACTCGGGGTCACAATTTACGTTTGTATATTCCACCTACTAACACTGCCAAAGAGACATATAGGGTTTGGGTTGGAGCACTGCAGGGCTCCAAATAAAAACAGGATATGAATATTGCATAATGTACATCTCACAAGATGATTTGCAGAACAAGGATTACGATCTAGTTAGTTACCCACTGCCTCCCTTGATCTACCAATAGTTTCCCACGGTTATGAGGAAAACTACTGAGTCTCCTTGGTTCAAAAAAGCGCCAGCTCAACCTTTTGTTGGACACAAACATGATAAATGAATGTCTAATTATGGTGGATATTATTTACATGAAACAAATATGGGTGTAACGATATTCGAACTGAAAAACCGTGATACGCAGCCCACGATTCGAATCGCAATACTCTCATGGCGTACCGAACACACCCCGCCCCGCCCCCTGCTACCAAGGCCCGCCCAATGGACCTCATGTCTTATGTGTACACAATGAATTCAGTTTTCTCTTCCTCAGTTACAGAATAAACATGAATGGACATCTAAAGGTATGTTGAAAGATACAGTACTTGCTGAAAGGCATCATAACTCATGTAATCACTCAATCAGTGTTTCAGCAGCGGAAATGCATCAATAAACCAGCATAGCTTGTCACTATTATATTTACAGCAGAAGTCATTCAGTGTCCACAACTTGTTGGTTCCAAGAAAAATTAACTTTTGCACTATATGAATGCACTACATTAGCCTATATATTATATTTTAATTAACCTGTTCATCTTGATTGTTTAATCAATTATTATATTACAATAACAAATCAGAGTAAAAACAGTTTTGCATAAAAACAAGTTAATGCAAAAACGTCCTTGTATTCAGTTTACGTTTTCATACAATGTGTTGGGTGTTGATTATTATATCTAAAAAATAAATAGCACCTGAATAAGTCTAGACTCTGTTGTTAACCTTTAGGTAATGTTATTAATGTGCAGCTCTATATAGTTTACAACATTAGAAGAATTGTATGTAGTCCCTGCAAAACGTTTAATTGTAATTTAATTCATTTAAAAGCAAAGGCACATTTTTTCCATTAAATCACTGTATAAAAAAGCAATTTTAGCTTTCTAAACTTAACCGAACTGAGTTGTCAAAACCGTGGGGAAAGAATCGTCAGTTTTGTGAAGCGTTACACCTATAGACATGTATACCAGTTGTCAAATTAAGATTTCCAAATCAGTATATTTGCAATCTATCAGATATACTTTTCAAGAATCATAATATAACACCAGAACATTTTGTGCATGTAAACACAGTCAATGCTACTGCTATAGTCATTGATTACAGTAATATAAATAGCAAATACACTGTGTTGCCAAAAAATGTTCATTAAAAAACTCACTATAAAACAAGTAGCCTAGTCTACAATTGAAAATTTTAAGTTAGCCTACAACCTGTAGTGAAAAATTCATAGCACCTTCCCACCACTTTTAATAGACAACAGTAGAAATGGCAGAAATTATTATGACAAGTTAAATGGATGTTTACAAGATGTTGTTATGATACTGAAAAACATTTACAGTTCGCTCTAGTTCCTGACAACAAACAATGACAGCTTTCACTGGCGCTTCTTTTTCCGGACAAAACTTCACAGCAATTCCAAAACGTTTAGCCAATATTCGAAGACAAGAAAGAATATCCGTTTTTAAAGCGCCGGGAAAACGACTTTCATGCACTTTAATGTAAACGTGTCCGCACCTGTACAAGCCGACAAGACATGCGAGAACTCTTAACGTTTCTTACCTCACTCCATGCGAGTGTATTCTCTTCAACTGCACAAGGTTACGCTTTCAAACTGCTTCTACAAAATATCGGCATGTACATCCGCGTGCGTGACTTGCACTAATACACTGCCGAATGTTTTGAATGGACACAGGGGTTGAGGATGCGCCACCGGTGCTTACTCTCTTCAACGCCCGCCGTGTGTGTGTGATGATGATGGCCCTGCCCACCACATAGCACGTTACTAATCCTACTATGACGAGGGCTCGGCTCATGAATATTAAGCAGGACAGGACCCTGCTCAGGCTTTGACCCTGCTGAAATGTAACTAAGCAACGTCAGTATAAAGATAACCCTTCGTCATAGTAGGACTCGTACATTCAAATATAGTAGGGAAGTCAAGCCCAAAAAATACGCCTTTGACTCGTGATGCAAAAGTCGCCTTTGATATGGAAATGTCTTATAGGTCATATAAATAAATTTATCAAGTGAGATCATACTTTGTATCAGAAATAAACATATTTGTTTTTTTTTTGTTTGTTTTTTTGTTTTTTAAACGGACAGTCGCCGAAAATACTCATAGCCCATATCTATCGCTATAATGACACATTTGGTGTCAAAGTGTAGCCTATTTGTGGGGTCAAGGCATCCAATAAAATTGGTTTCAAGTTAAAAAAAAAAAAAAAAATCTCTCCATACCATGACAATTGGGGGGTAAATATGCACATTTCACATAAAAATTGTGTTATCAGAGTGACTTATTTTTCCATTCAAAAACTGTATTTTTGTATTTAAGCAGTGCAGATACTTCTACATTACATTTGTCCAAAGTAGCATAAGATTTCGACCAGTCAGGAATAGCCTATAGCAAATCAGTTCCTACAACAACACATACCATCTGCACCAGGAGCTGTGACTGCTGTTGAAGGTCAGGGGTGACAGGTTTAACACTTTGAGGTTCATATGACTTTCTCATTAAACAGAAAAATGTGTTTAATGTTAGATAACTAATAACTAGCTAGCTAGTTAACTATCGGGGGTGGGCTCTTTTCTCGAGAATACTGAAGCCAAAAATTACCCTTGTAATAATTTATTTTTTCTCGCGCCTATTGGCTGCTCTGCGGCAACTGCTGCAACCTATCGAGGGACTGCTCGTGACGTAAGCACCAATGAGGGCACCGGCTTGCTAAATCTACCACAACATTTACCCAACGGCGAGTGCCCTGAGCTCATATGATATATGGACATAAAAAGCCGACATTGGGAATGGGCTTAATAAGAATGATATAAGGCAAACATGGTTAACTTGAATGCATAGAGGGTGCTTAACACTGTATAACAGTCAGAGGAGGCAATAGCCAGTCTGAACTGAAAACTGCAGTCCGCGGAAGCGAGTCCGGCAGAACTGAGCGGACGAAACGAAACTGACAACAGTCTAGCTTGGAGCGCAGGAACTCCCAGATTATAGAACCTTATAAATATAGACGGAGAGGGCCGGCCTGCCGCTATACAGATATTGTGAAGGGAAATCCCACTGGACTAGGCCCACGAAGAGGCCACGACTCTAGTGGAATGAGCTCTGACGCCCAGAAGCCAAACATTCCACATAAATTATCAGGGCCCTAACCTGGCAAAAGAGATTCACGCCAGACTCACTGTCGGCGACTCAGATTGAAGAGTGAAGAGCGAAGAACTTGCACTCTGAAAGGAGTGGCAAGTACTTTGGGGACCTAACCATGTCTTGGTTTGAGGATGACCTTGGAGTCATTAGGCCCAAACTCAAGGCACGATGCACTCAGAAAGTGCATATAAGTCACCCATCCGCTTGACGGAGATGATAGCCACCAGAAAGGCAGTTTTCAATGAAAGATACTGAAAATCCACAGACTGTAGAGGTGCGAAAGGGGCACTCTTAATGGTCATGACTTACGTGTTTAGGGACCATAAATTGTCTTAGGCTGGTTTCCCTAAGTTTTTTTTTTATCCAATCCTTACTTGTAATTATCATATTTAGGCATGTTACAATCATATTTTGTATAATTATAGTAAGCTACAAACTAAATGTATGTATTAGGCTTTTGTATGTCATTATTATTTATTAATAAACAAAGGTCTTATATAAAAAATAGAATTAATAATAATGTCCTTATTAACATGTTGGCAAATTACATGGCACATAATATATGTACATTTTTAATGACTTTTAAAATACAAAATATAAAAATTGGTGAAGCAAAAAGGTGTCATGCATCAAATAAAGAACATTTGGGTTATTATTGATCCCCTCTATTAGGCTACATGCTGTTTTTAGGACCAAGCCAGTGATGGAGACCACAGCTGAACTTCATTTTTTTGTTTAAGCCAGATATGATCCATGTTAAATAACAAAAATCCTGTTAACGCACTTGTGAAACAGGATATACAACCACATGTAAATCCTAAATCATCTAACACCAACTCTGGTTGGTATAGGTTTTTTTTTTCTTTTAAAGACACGTCAAGATGCATCACTCCTAAAGTCAGAGGATTGGTTTACCTAAAGTGCCCCTGACAATTTAACAGGAAATGGAGAGGAAGTCAATCAGTGTGCCCACCCTTCCTGTCGTTCTTCAACAGGCTGGACTGAATCCAAGGATCACAAACAGCATTTTACCGAAAAACCCAGCAGAAAATCCATGCTTCAACTATTTACAAGTAGAGTACCACCTAGTGGTCGATCAGTGACAAGCTGGAAGAAGAATACAGTAGCCTAAACTTTACAATAAGGTCTCATTTGTTAACTGTGCATCAAAATATCAAAAAACCACTTGCACAATGTTATATATTTATTTCAATTGTGTACTTACATTATACTAAATGTTTCCAAGAATTTGTAAATTCAGAGAAATTCACAATTTTAAATAGTACCCTTGTCACTTGTCAACGATGTAATATCCGGGTTATCCGTTACCGCTTGTACTGCCATGCATGGCACACTTGTTATACACATACACACCAATGAATTTCTACCGACCATAGGAAATGAATGGGAAATTGACAAACACAAACTCTCTACAAATCAGCCACAATGCAGAAAAAAAACAACATCAATGGTGAAAAACATAACATAATTAATTAATATAATTAAATATAATATAATAATTATTAAAATAATTAAACTAATAATTAATATAATGAATAAAAATAACAAATTAATATGTTTAATAATAATAATAATAACAACAATAATAATATAAATAACAATAATAATAAGCTGTGAAAAAGCACATTACAAACATTACTGTTTATTTTTATTTATTTATTTTATTGAATTGTACTTTTACCTGTAACAAAATATGTGTACTTTTTTCCCTCAAATAATACTTTACATTCAAATCCACATGGTTACACCACGAAATGACATGTTTTATTTATTTTTTTATTATTTTCTTTATTATTATTTTTATTTTTTTTATTTAAGTTTTTCTATGATAGCACTAATATGGCGACTTCTCCTAGTGACAAAATTCAAGACAATTCATAGAAATGTGGGCGTTTACTCCTAAAATTATCTAGGTAATTAAATACCTAAAATTAATGAAATTCTTCAGCAGCATTGCAGTGAGAGTAGTAGCCATTGACTGTAAAAAGTAGCCCTGTCTGTCAGTCCATCTTGTTTCTGTTCGATCAGCCCTTTAATTTGACTGGTGCGTAGGGCCTACTCCGTGCCAAAATCAAACATCCAGAGGAGTCAAACGCTGGTGTGACTGAGTGGACGCAGGGCTAATTTGCATCATAGAACCACGTACTATAGTGAGGCAATGGTGTAGAGTAACATTCAAGCATTTTAAAGCATGAAGATTATTAAGGAAAATACGTTGGTATTTTGGTGATCTATGCACATCTGCACTACTTCCTGAACTTAAGCCAGCTCCTTGTTTCCTGTCTGCCATTATTGGCCAAACTTGATTAATTAAGGTGTCTGATTATTGTTGCCATGACTACTGAGGTCAGGCACACCTGAATTAATTAATTTGTCCAATAATGGCAGACAGGAAACAAGGAGCTGGCTTAAGTTCAGGAAGTAGTGCAGCTGGGCATAAAGCCAATTGACTACAGGAAGGGGGACTTTAAACCTCCTGTCATGATTTCAGGCACTGAACAGAATGTGAGTTTACATCGCCACCTTCTGGACATCACTACATAATGCATCCTTGGCACTGAGTGGAACCATTTGACATAGAAACTTTTTTTTTTTAGCCCGTTATGAGTATCAGCATAATGATGAATAATTCCTGTGGACTGATGAAGCAACACAATTTGTACGAAATACAAAGAAGTAAATATAAACGCCGCAAGGGGGAAATTTTATTCAACAAATCAAGTCTTGATGACGCATCCTTGCATTTATTTACTCAAACAACTTTGTTTGACAGAGCTGTAGGTCTACTACAGACAAACATCTCACAAATCTCAGTTAATTAAGCCTAGATAATTAACTGTAGTCAGGCGTTATTTGGAATTATCTGAAGCTGCAGAGAGATGTTTGTTAAAAATCACTGTTGATATAGGCTATAATGTGACCTTTAAAGTGGCCATGGATAAAAAGCAAGTGAATTTAGTGCGGATTTATGGGTTGACTACCAGTCAAAAATTTGGAAAATGTTAAATTTCTTAATGTTTGAAAGAAGTCACTTATGTTCA
>JAOTRC010000034.1:17062298-17072766 GCA_027497675.1 Cyprinella lutrensis
TATATTTGAATTTAAAATGTAATTTATTCCTGTGATACAAAGACTAATTTTAGCATCATTACTTTAGGTCTTCAGTGTCACATGATCCTTCAGAAAACATTCTAATGTTGATGCTCAAGAAACATTTCCTATAATTATCAATGGTGAAAATAGTTGAGCTGCTTTATTTTTGTGAAAATGGTGATACTTTTTTTCAGGATTCTTTGATAAATAGTAATTTCAACAAAAAGCATTTATTCACGTTTATTATATTTTATTTGTTAAGCTTATTAAAACATTTATTTAAAAGAAATATTTTTAACATTATATGCCTTAACTGTCACTTTTGATTTAATGCATCTTTAATTCATTAATTGATTAATTTCTCTCTCTGAAATTGATTAAGTTAACTCTTACCACGTTTGAATGGTATTGTTTCCACAAATATTAAGCAGCAATTGATAAAATAAATAAATAAATAAATACATACATACACTTTCGAGAATCAAAATCATAATGATTTCTGAAAAATCATGTGACACTAAAGACTGGAGTAATGATCCTGAAAATTCTGCATCATATGAAAAATTACATTTTAAAATAAAAAATTACATTTCAAATTGTAATAATATTTCATAATATTACTCTTTTTACTGTATTTTTGATTAAATAATTGCAGCCTTGCTAAGCATAAAAGACTTCATTCAAAAACGTATAAAAAAAAAGTCCTAAACTTTTGACAAGAACCGAATCAAGCATGCTCTGATTTGCGATACAATTTTTGGCTCACATGAAAATTAATAGTCAACATTAATCTAACCGGACAGTCACTGCATGAGGTGGAGGAAATCTCCCACAGAGCTAACCACCATCCTTCCTGTGGACTGAAGCTGGGCCGTGACCCAAAAAGTGCCTTTAACCCTCTGATCTCTCTCATTAGCAAATGCACAAACAACAACAACAAACAAACAAAAACATCAACAACCCTTGCCCCCCTCCATCACAATGTCTTTCTGTTTGACTCCCTCACTCTATGAGAGAGGTGAGATTATGTCATGGTCCACATCCTTGCTGTGAAGAACAGCAGGGGACCCGAGAAAAGATTGGCCACAAAAGCTTCAGCACGAATTCTGAATAAAGGAGAAATCCTATTGACCGGAAGAACATGCAAGGGTGTCCAGTAGGATCTCACGTTATCGGCATTCACCAGGCAACTCTCCCACTGCCTCCTTTGGCTCTGAGTTTAGTCACACCATCAGCCCTGTTGCTCCCTTCAAAGTTTAAGTAGTCAACTTGGATGAATCTTGTATAATTAAAAAAAAAGTTGAAAATTGCATTTTGATGAGTTAAAGGAATGTAGAAACATGTTGTCATAAAGTTTTGATCATATTTTTTTCCAGTGAACAAGCTCTCACATCCCAGAATACACTGACGAAGGGAGCTGGCCAACAGTGTGTGAGTTTTAAACAGCACTATTATCTAATTATTTACAAATGACAATTTACTATGGTAAAAAATAAACTAAATAATGATAATTTTCAGGCCAATCTAGTAAGAGCACAGCCAGGCCTTTTTCTTAATATTATATTGTAATGTACAGTGTAAAAAATAATCATGATTTTATCGGTAAAAGCATTTAGCATTTTCACAGTCTTTTACCGTATTATTAACTCAAGATTACGGCAAAACTGTTAATTGGTTAACAGAAAGTTGCCGTTCTTTATACGATAAATAACTATGATATAATTTAACTGTAAAATACCGTTAAATTTACAGTTTTTGAAAGTGAAAAAGAACAACTCATTGTATAATTTACAGTAAAAACCCGTAAATTGACATTCCCACATTCCCTGTGTGACACTTCACATTTTATGTATTTTTGTTGAAATAACTATGGTTCCTAATAATTTTCTTGTTTTTTTTTTTCAAATCAGTATGTATGTCTACATTAGGGTTTTATGTTACATTTAATGTTGTTAAATTAATGTTTGTTGTATTTTTTTTTTTATTTCATGTGTGTTACCATAATGGTGTTTAATGGTTATGTGAACGAAACTGTGCTGCTTCATTATAAGTAATCACTTTCTAATAGAGGACTATTTGTGGTGAGTGTTGATTTATTACATTGATTTATTGATTTATTTTGTGTTGAGTATTGCAATGGTACAAAACAGAGATCAATTCTTCAAAAGGTTGGTAAATTAACATTTTATCAGATAATGATTAAAATAACAGTTTTATTTTTTACAGTGTATATGCTGTATATTTTGGGTGTTGTTTACTATATGTGAGTCTGAAAGTTTTCAGTGTTTCCAAACTTGACCCAAGTGTCCATCAAAGAAACACAGCATGTCTGGGAACACAAGATCCCTCTCATTCCATGTAACCAAAACTGCACTCCCGGCGGCCCAGTCAGGTAACGATCTCTGGCTCTCTGACCTGAGCTCTCCATTGGCACAGCAGGGAAAACATTTACAAAGCTACACTTCACCAAACAACCTTGAAACTTTTCAACTACTGAACTCCATCTGAAGTCACTGGAGAATTGCAAACAGAAGAAATGCCTGGATCAATGATAATAGGAGATCATTTTTTATTATGATGACACATGAAATGTCATTTGACGAAATCACTTTTGCTTTAAACATTACTAAACATTTGCTAACATGATTTTTTATATTATTTTTTGATTAATTTATACAGTCATTTTAGTAGATGATGCCATTTTGTTGAAACTAAAACAATGTAAATAAATAGGGCCAATACTTCTGTGTAATACTTCTGATCATTTAGGACTTACACCTTGCATTTCCATAGGGAGCCATTCCATCTTTAACCGTTTCACAATTACGTCACATTCAGCAAAATTTGATCTCATACTTTTGACTAAGCTTTTACACCATAATTGTGATTGTTTTTTTATGAACAGACTAAAGATTTTTTTTTCTTATGTGCATTGTCATTAAAGTAAAAACTCTGCTAGATAAAATCTAAAACCAAATTGAATTTTTTGCAACATATAAAAACAAATTATCAAACTTTGCTAACATGCAGTGCATGGTGTTACTGTCAAGATGCATTTTTTGTCGTAAAGCCTTTATGTTGATATTTAATGATTTATACATTGAAACAAAAGATGACAAGATGAAAAAATATAGGCAAGACACCAGAAACATCAAAAGCCAGCCCTTATTCATAATTAAGTAGCTTACATTTTGAGTATGCTTTTTGTTCCTGGTCATGACATTAAATGGTCTATCATAAGCAACTCACCAGCAAAGTCTTTGCATATTTACAAACCACCCTCCATTTATTTTGTCAATAGCCAAACCTTTTAGCTATTAATCTCCTCAAAAGTTCAAGAAAGGTTTACAAGAAATACTGCATTATGTGTGTTTGTGTTGGAACAGATTATGGAACAGATTATAAAAGGCTTTTTGTTTTGTTTTTTAACTTGGATCAATCCATTTCTTCAAATCACTTCTAATTCTACCTAGCACACAAAACAGAGTTTTGATTATTCTGTTAAGTACTGTAACTCAAACAATGCAACTTCACCCTTTCGTATTTGTCCAAAGTCATTAATACCAAAGAATGCGTAATCCATTGGCTCAATCAGCATTATTATTTTGTTCTTGGTAATTACAGAAACAGGTCAAATGCGTAATTATGCTCTGGAATGCTTTTTTTCAAGCTGTTATAGAAAGTATATAATGCCTTTGCATTTTCATGGGGCAAGTGCATCTTCTCTGAAACAACGAAGTGTGCAAGAGTGTGGTTCAGTCAGTGAAGAGGGCCCATGATTATCATTTGTAACATTAAAATTATGAGAAAAAAAATTCATAAAATTATGGGATGAAACTTATTTTTGACTGAAGTAGGCCTTTATAGTTGGCCTCCACTAATCTGGCACCAGAATTAGTGCCAAATTAGAGGAGCATAGGCTGGCTAAATCCTAAACAAGAGCTTTAAAATGCTGCCTCATCCCGAAAAGTCCCTAATCAAGGAGTTAGGAAATCTCCACTTTGGAGCTTTGGAGGCATGTGTGTGAATTAGTCTCATAGTCAACTCAAAACAAACAGAGTTAAAGCCATAAAACACGAGGGGTCAAAGTCAAGCAAGAACCACAAGCTGCTGAATTAAGATCCCTTAGATCAGTGATTCCAGTAAAGCTCTCTGCATAGAGATCAAGAAAGTCCATTACAATATACAAATATATATTAAAAACAAAACAGCAACAACAACAACAACAAATCAAGCAACAACAAGAACACTTCCACAATTTTTACAGTTATTTTTAAAGGTATAGGATCTGGGTAAGCTACCAAAGAGGGGCGCTGCTCTCTCAATTGTGACCCAAAGTTGTGTGCCATGGTTTACAATTCAATTCTCCAATTATGCACAGAAACATTAAACATTACTTCTAGGTTGAAAAACAGAAAGAGCATTTTATTCAATAAAAAAATGCATTTACTTTTTATAACGTACTTTGATGAAGAACAGTGATTTTAGATTTAAATAGCATATTCAGTTGCTGTCCATGGCTAAAGATTTAGGGTTAGCCATAGAGGGGTCTATCTGTACAAACAGAGCAAGTGAGAACACAAAAGTGAATGGAGGTGCTAAGGTTATATTGATTATATTGGAAATCATGAAAAACTTCAAAAGCACTGGATAGTGAGGATAAAACAACGGAGTTAATTCGCTTTCTTGATGCAGGACTCTAAAGAAATAATAATCTGAATACATAAAAACACTGCAAAAGCTTTTCTGAAAGATAAAACATGCATCTCACAAAAAATAAACGTTTTCCAATCACAACTTCCACCAAGCAGTCACATCTCTTCCACTACAGTGAGAAATACAGATGCCTGTACATTTCACAGTACCCAAGCAGAGAATGGAAATGTTACTATGGGCATTCAGTGGTTTGCATGGACCAGACTCTAGTCTACTTGTTTCCTTTTCACTCAGTTGTTTGGATTTGAATACAGATTTTACATAAATATTTAGGCATTGCTCCACTCGGTTCTGAGAATGACTTTGATAGAGGATTATCCAGTGACCACTAATTCCAAAATTACACAAATAGTTTGTAATAAACAAAAGACAAGAGCTCACGAGGACACACAGGCTACTCAAAAACGTCACCGAAGATGTCATGCAAAAACTTTGCTTGATTCCAAAGAAAAACATGATTTAGCACTCATGTAATTCAAACAAACAAATAAATAAAATGTAAACAGAAAATAAGTAAATTATAGAATCCTTTCTTGTCATAACAGTGAATAAGCTTTATGTTTTGGAAGCAGGACAACTTTGATGAAAAATAAAAAAAAACAAATAATTGTCTAATAAAAAAATAAAATGAAAAACTGGTAGGCTAGTGCAGTCTATTAGGTATTATTAGGTAGTCAGGTCGCACTATTAGGCTAAGATGTCAAAAATTAGTCATATTAGGGGGATAAATTAAAAATAAAACAATTCAAATATTTATTTTGTGAAATGTTGTGAATCTATAGTTGAGTTAACTTAGCGACAAATATAGTTAGGCTACTAAGGAGGTACAATGCAATTACAATGCATGTAATGACACTGGTTGAATACAAAATCGCCTCCTTGTACCCTTAATGGCGTTTTTTGAAGGGGACAGCCGATTGTAGTGGCGTCCGAGACCATAGTGGACTAGTGCACTCGGAAATGTACAGGCTTCAACTACGCTAGGGAGTTCTGATTCAGCCTGACTCCACCCTCTCGTTCTTTGAAAAAACTTTATTTACAATCAACCTCAAGAACAACCCGTCATTTCAAAACACACGATATTAATAGCTCGGTAGGTATTTATGATTACAGTATGTAATATAAATTAAGGTTTAATTTTGCGATAAAATGTTCCATAAACGTGTACAGTCGATGTTTTTAATGCTGAAATAATACGACAGTAGCCTTAGCCCGTTAATCCTGCATTAGAAGCTATGCTGCACAATGAACTAACGTAACCCGGTGTGCGCTCTTGTTTTCCGTCTGTATTTTAACTGATATAATGCACACTCTGGAATTAAGAGGTATTTGTACAGTAAAGGTTCTTCCTCTTTACTGGTTATCAGAGTATATTATGTAAAGGTAGTTAATGTTAGCTGGTTGGCTAACCTTGTTTTGTTCACACTGACATATAGCACGCTCATTTGTCGGGCATGTAACGTTAGGCTGTTATGTCCAGGATCAAACGTGCATGACTAAAATTCCACAATGAAATCTGTTATTAAAATACCATCATGATAACCTTTATGATTCATCAGTTGTGGTTAGAGTATTGCTGTTATCACTAAAACTGTGGGACAAAATCAATATGTCCCCAACACGGTAGCCTTACATTTAGCTGCTACCATATATCCATACAACTTACAGTTGATCGTTCACATATTTATATTAATGTAAATATTTTTATCTAAATATTCCAGGTACAAAAGCTTTATTCTGTATGGGAGGCAGACACCATCCCCCAACCACAAAGGTTTGATTCTATTTATGGAACAAGCTCAAGATCACTTGTAGCTTCTGTGGAATATAATAGTTCCTGTGTGGACAATGGCATCGGAGGAGATGGAAGGTTTGTGCCCATTACCAGAGGTGACTGGCATTAAGGTCGAGCCACCAGTCAGCATTGGCTCAGTGGAGGATGCCAACTCACAGAACGCCATGGGGATAAAGTTTATATTACCCAATCGCTTTGACATGAACGTATGCTCACGCTTCGTGAAGTCGCTGAATGAGGAAGACAGTAAAAACATCCAGGACCAGGTCAACTCTGATCTGGAGGTGGCCTCTGTGTTATTTAAAGGTAAATCAAATGAATGGAGGAAAAACAAATTTATGGAGGAAAACGACAACCCTTTTGGTGAATATCATTATCTGGGAAGTCTTAAAGATGTCTTGTTTCTGTTTCTCTCTAAACAGCGGAGTGTAATATCCAAACATCTCCCTCACCTGGAATTCAGGTTAGGCATGTGTACACGCCATCGACCACCAAACACTTCTCTCCCATTAAGCAGTCCACCACACTCACCAACAAACACCGTGGGAACGAGGTCTCATCCACACCGTTGCTTGTTCACTGTAAGTCTTCAAATTTCATTTTGATATTTGTCAATCTACTCCGGTGTTATCCAATCCTGGTTCAGAGATGCCACTGTGCCGCAGAGATTAGCTCCAACCCCAATAAACACCCCTGAACTGAGGCAATCAAGGTCTTCAGGATTACTAAAACATTCCAGGTAGATACATTGGGACGAGATGGAGCTAAACTCTGCAGGATGTTGGGCTTCCAGGACTAGGATTGGACACCCCAGATCTACTTTTAAAATCTAAAACCATGTCTATACCTTCATGTTCACCTTTTGTCCCTCTTTCCTAGCACTGTCTATACATCAGTTGGCGGCACAAGGAGAGATGGTGTTCCTTGCAAGTCGAATAGAACAAGGCAAGTTGTAAAATCGATGTGAAGCAAAAGTGCAGCTTAGTCTTAAATACTGTTCAAAAGTTTGTAAATGTTTTTGAAAGTTTATTATGCTCACCAAGGCAGCGTTGATTTGATCAAAAATAAAGCAGTAATATTGTGAATTATGATTAAATTTAAAATAATTGTTTCTATTTATATATATATATTAACATGTAATGTTAATGATGATGGCACAGCTGAATTTTCAGCATCATTACTCTAGTCTTTATTGTCAATTGACCATTATAATAATAAGAACATTGCTCATTATTAATGTCGAAAAACATTGAGCTGCTTAATATTTTTGTGGAAATTGTGATATTTATTTCCAGGATTCCTTTGATGAACAGCTTTTGCAACATTACAAATGTCTTTACTGTCACTTTTATTGAACTCAATGTGTCTGCTGAATAAATGTATTAATATAAATAAATTGACCCCAAATTTTTCAAACAATAATCAATTATTATCTCCTGGGTAAATTATGATGAATGAGGAGCTGACACTTACCTTCCTTTGGCACTTTAAATTAGAGTCTGTGATAAACCTGCAGGATGAGGAAGGATTCACCCCACTGATGTGGGCAGCAGCTCATGGACAGATCGCTGTGGTGGAGTTCCTGTTACAGAGTGTGAGTGCAAAATACTGTACACATTCACTACATCAGTTCTTAAATTATCTTTAACTGATCACTGAAATCAAATAAGACATACCTGCACAAAGCAATCAGTTAGCATTCATGTCCGTGGCAAACGTTCGTCTGGTGCATGCTGCCATCTTTGTTTGTGGGGGTCACTTTTCCGGAAGCTTTGTTACTCTTTACACTTTCACCCTTCGGTCTTTCTTTGAAAATTTTAGCTAAAAGCCTCAGCAGGTCGGAGCCACCTGGGACACAAAGCAGAAGTCAAATGTAATGGCTGAACCTTTATATACTCAAGAATCCTTTGCTTTCAGGGTGCAGATCCTCATCTTTTGGCCAAAGGGAGAGAGAGTGCACTGTCATTGGCCTGCAGTAAAGGGTACACAGATATTGTCAGAATGCTTATCGACTGTGGAGTTGACGTCAACGAGTATGATTGGGTAAGTGGTCATATTGTTGATTTCTGAAGACATTAGTAATAAAAGTTCTGTAAATAAAAATCATGTGTCTGTGACTGTAGTGCAGTATATTACTTTGCTTAACATGTTAAATGGATTTAACGGGTTTGTTCAGTGGGGGTTAAATAGTAAGTAGAAGTCCGAATCAATGTTTAAGCAAAAAATGATTTGCACTTAAAGCAGTGCTTGTGTATTTTCAGAATGGTGGTGCTCCGTTACTCTACGCAGTGCATGGTAATCATGTTCGCTGTGTGGAAATCCTCTTAGGTAAAAGTCTTACTTTGAATTCAGTTCATTTCACTCCGATGCATTCCAGTCTTTAGTTTTTTTTTCAGAGGTTTGATTCACTGTTGTGTAATGAATTTCATGACTTCTGATCACTGACCAGAGAGTGGAGCTGACCCAACCATGGAGTCCGACTCTGGGTTCAACGCTATGGACATGGCTGTGGCGATGGGCCATAGAAATGGTAACGCTAACAAGATTCCCATCAGTGTTAAATAATACTTTCTTAAAATATGAATATTTGATGAAGGTGAGATCATTAACCTTCTTTGTACATGATTTGTGTTGGTCTTACTGTCTCATCATGCATGTAATTCATGTTTCCCAGTCCAACAGGTCTTGGAGGCTCATCTTCTGAAGCTCCTGCAAGGTATCAAAGAATAACCATGGCATGTACTTGACAAACTGGAGTGAATCTTTGAGTGTTGAATATCTGCCAACGGATGAAGTGAATTGTCATTTTTGAATCCAACATTGAATGAACATACAAATGTACTGACCCATAAACACATGACAATTGTTGACAATAGAAATTGAGTTTTGAATTTAATATATTATACAGTGTATATATGTGTTTGTTAGTCAATGTGATGTCTTAGGTCAATGATATTTGCCAATTTGCAATGTGTACTTGAAAAGCCATTTAAATTTTGTAAGCAGTTTCACATTAAACTTGGCTGGTATTAAGAATGTTTCATTAAAAAAAGAGTCTAAATCAGTACTTTAGGATCAATGAAGTACAAAGAAACATGGTGCAAAACAGATTTACAGCAACACTTTTCAGTAATGTATGTCTTAGTTCTAATTCAACTCATTTTTTTGCTGTTGCACCCAGAAAGATTGTGTTCAGGTTTACTCTTTGGATAACCCTCTTTTTATGACAAAATTGTGTTCTACAACTGTAAATAAACTTTTACTTGTACTAAAGGATGTATCTGATTTGCCATCTGAAAAACTATTGTTTAAAGCAGCATTGTGTTACTTTTAAAATTTTGTTCTCGGGGTCCCCCAACAGTTGGTAAACAGTAACAAGTATAAGTAACAATAATCATAAGTAACAGACATGACTATCAGCCTGCAGACATAGGATAGTTATCCTGACCGATTATTTTGTCCATCTAAACATGTATTATTTACTTGAAAGAATGTAGCCCCTACCAAACTAAGTAATCGGTATACTTTCACGTCTCAAGCTGGCACGAGCTGCCCGCCCCGGATCTACGGGGATGCTTGAGTGTGTTAAGCGCCCTCAAAAGAAAGCAATGCAGTCTACACTGGATGCGGCAGGGGGCAAAGCTACAAACATTGCTAACAGTAAACTGATCACACGCGCACTCCGTTTCTGATGCACTTCACATTTGGTAGGCAGGGGAAGATTAAGTCGCCCGACTCCGATGCAGCAGTTAGCTCGTTTAGCTCTGTTGGTTGATGTAGATGTACTGAAAGAATGCTGTGACAATTGGTCAGTGTGGTATTAATCCCACCCCTCCTCCACTGTGATTGGATGGCGGCTCAAAAAGTGACAGTCAAAAAGTGATTGGACAGCGGGTCAAAAAGTGACAGTGATGCGCGTTTTATCCAAAGTTAAACATTTTTCAACTCTTGGCG
>JAOTRC010000034.1:17072866-17084350 GCA_027497675.1 Cyprinella lutrensis
CCGGGTAAGACATGATTGTTTTTGTTGCCGTTTGTGGAGCCTGTGGTGTCTACAGAGACCGCGTTTTTTTACAGTGTATTTAGGGGACAGGCAGCTAGCCGATAGTGAGGAGACGTTTGCTGTACGTGACAAAAAATGTTTTGGCCCCGCATCGCTTAGAGAACCTTTAAGTGCACTGCATTTCTAACATGAGTTTTTGTACTAATCCCCAAATAACCATAATTGTTAATCTCCAATTAAACATAACAGTGTATAATAATCTTTTTGTCAATAGCAAATGTTTATTTCCAGATGTTGATTCAGACAAGCTCCAAATGAGTGAGCCTCAGTAACAGGGAAGGTGGAGGCAAAGATGCCTCTTGGACCGCACAAGCAAACACACATACCAGTAAAACTGTGCATGAACTTGAGTGGTTCAATCAATCTCACACTCTCAGCATGGACACATGAGGGCCACAGCAGTGCACAGAAAAGATATAGTAGATTCATGGATGCAATACATTTATAAAAGAATAGGGGAAAAAAGTCCCACAAGTCTCCGCTGAGACCAGAGATCTCAAACGCCTTTCCTTCCCATCATGTTAATTTGCCTCATTCTTTGAAGCCTCGTCGAAATTCTCCACAAGATCTGCAAAGAGAGAAAATGTGGATTCAGTAAAACAATAATGTCTACATGTAGGCAACTCAAAGGGGTTCCAAAGACATAAAAAGGGTTAGTTCACCCAAAAATAAATTATTTTCAATGCTCCCGTGTGTATCTGCAAGCGCATATGTATATTTACATGTTTTTGCAGCGCTGATCATTATAGCACGTGAGCACAACACGCAATAAGAGGTGTTTATGATTCCACTCAAAGAGTCATATTTTTTAAATTTCAGTATCAACATTGGTACTTTGACAACACTACTATGAAGGGACAGAAAGCTCACCAACAACTGGCCTGGAATGCAATATACAGCGATTTTTTTTACTTTTTTTACGTAAAATGCAAAGAAAAAACTTTTCTATTTTTAGTACACCGTTGTCATGTAAACATACCCTAAAATCTAATCTTTATGAAACACTGTCTGAGTGTTTATAGACACGATCTGAAAGAGCAATTTCGGTGCTATTCTTTCACTTGAGTGAGCCCACGTGTGCAAGTGATTTCCACAGAGAACATAAACGAGCACTGGGAGACTGAAAAGTCCACAGCTGTAAAAATGAAACCACAGAGGATCAAAGCAGGTTGCCTTTTAGAAGATGAAATCTGATAAATGGAATATCAACTTTTCTGCTCCGGGGCATCAGAGAGGGAATCACTAACAGAAGGCTGGACTTTGATTGTTTTCAGAGGGGACAGAAAAGGTTGAATCTCAGCAATGGGCACAAAGGCACAAGCTGTTAACCCTTTTTGTCATCGCACGGGTGAGCTAATTTTGCAGTGTCGGAGCTGTAATCATACTGTACATGTGCAAGACTTGAGTTACTAACTGGAGTTTGCTCAGGAAGGAGAACTGGGGAATTG
Source organism: Cyprinella lutrensis (assembly GCA_027497675.1). Lineage (NCBI taxonomy): Eukaryota > Metazoa > Chordata > Actinopteri > Cypriniformes > Leuciscidae > Cyprinella > Cyprinella lutrensis. The sequence goes on from JAOTRC010000034.1 coordinate 17,074,375, forward strand.
TAATGGCAACCGTATGCGTCTGCCCCCCTCTCTTTAAAAAGAAAAGCAAACCGAGCTTTCAATGCTCATAAACAATAGAGGAGATTTTAAACACTTGTATATGTTGACAATGTAACAGCCTAGACAACCTGCTGAAACCCTCCTTTTACGGACATTTCCACAACACAAGCAACTATGCTGCCCTAACGTAAGCAAGCGTGCTATGCTTACATTACCACATGCACAGAAACCCATATGGTAATGATTGTGAAGCTCAAGCTAGGAGGCATTTAAAATACACAAGGAATAATACAAAAATATACAAAAAAAATTTTATGGTTAATGCGCGTTGCAACTTAAGACGTGGTTAAAGGTGTATTAGAGAGGGGAGTTTCAGAGCAACATACTGACCTGGAACTTCATCATCATCTTCCTCTCCAGCAGCTACCGGTGCCTTTCCATCACCAGCTGAAAAAAATTGGGAGAAAAATGTGTTCAAACATTCACCACTTTAAACAATACACTGTTGGAGATTGGAGCATTTACAGTGGTTGTTTATAATACTATCAAAAGAGATATTTCCTGCATCTGATTCACTTCAGACTAAGCATAAGCCCTAACAAGATAATTCTAATAATGAACAGAATTAAAAGTATTCAGACATACATTAGCCCAAACTTAGTAGAGAGTGGGCTAAAAAGAAAAAAAAATCTATCCAATTTTGCATTTACAAGATAAAATTGTATTTTAGTCTTCCGGTTTTATTACATATTTAAATTAAAAAAAAAAAAATTGATAGTTCACCCAAAAATAAATTCTGACATCACTTGCCCTCATGTTGTTCCCAACTCGCAAGACTTGTGCTCATCTTCAAAGCACAGATAAAGAAATTTTTATGAAATCTGAGAGATTTTTTCAATCCATTGACAGCTACACAACGACCACTTTGAGGTTTCAAATTGCTTTGTGATGAACAGATTGAATTTAGGCTTTTATTCGCATATAAATGTTCTTCAATGCGCACATACGTTATGGTAAACAGAAGCTCAAGCATGCTTAATGCAAGCAAGCAAGTACTGTTGAGCTTCTGTTTATGTTCACTGATCAATGTTTATGAGAATAAAAGGCCTAAATTCAATCTGTGAACCACATAAACTGATCGAGTCTCTTCCGAAAATTTAGACAACCACTCAATTCATAAGGATTAGTTTTACAATCTCTGTATGAACTTTTTGAAGCATCAAATTTGTAGTTGCGTGAACTGTCAATGGAGGGGGGACAAGAAAAAAAAATTTGGTCAGATCTCTTTAATGTCTTAATTGGTCTTACGGATTTGGAATGACATGAAGGGTGAATAAATGACGACCACTCTTTCATTTTTAGGTAAACTATCGCTTTAACCATCAAAGAACTGAAAATATGTGACCCTGTTAAATTGAAATGTTAGCTTAAATTCTCTAGGGGTACTTCAAAGAAACGTTTAGGTCAAATGGGTTCAGCTGACAAAAGTTTGGGTATTCCTGCTTGAGATGTACTCGCTCAGTCTATGCATAAATAACTAACTAAAAGTCTATTTTAAAGTATACTCTCTAGGAACAGACCAGCTGCAATGACACACCCCTACCCCAAAAATACGCTAACACCTGTTTGCAACACACTATTTTATAGGTTTAGTTTAGTACTGTCCCAGTCGATTAATTGGTCGATACGTTGTGTTTTGCCGAAAATTCTAGTTGTTGATTTTTTGCCTTGTTATTTCATCAGTTTTGCCGCACTGAGGCATTCTCATTTCATCAGGGATTAGCCAACCCAAGAGAACGATAAGTAGGCTATAGAAGGGTTGATGCTGAATTTTATTTATTCAATTGTGAGAACGTTAATAGTTAGTCCTCTTCTAACATGTCAACAACAAAGAAAGTGTGGCAGCATTTTAATAAAATTGATAAATGTGGAAAAAGGCTGAATGCAAAGTTTGCAAGCAACAGTTTTCCCCAGCTCGACGACAAACATGAAATATCTAAAAGTGGTGAGCTCACTTGTCTGTGGTAGTTTGCCCCGTCTGTTTTGAGTAGGCTTTTTGAACACATCACCATTTGCATATTACAATGATTTAGTGTGATAACCTAACTTTTTGCGCAATTGCCCTGTGCTGACTGTGAGTTAGTTTTGCTGCAGTTTATTAAAATGGACACGCCTTTTGTGTTCATTAAGAGAAGCCTAAGCTTTAAGTTAGTCTATTCGTTTCTCAGCCACGAAGCTATGTTCAGTCTCGCTCTGTGTGAGTGGCTGAAATGATAGTGTCTGACAGTTATAACATGACAAAAGTCGAAAATTTCAGGACTTCAGTCGACCAAGATTTTCTTTGGTTGTTCACTTAGCTGCACTATCTGCATTAAAAGAAACAAAAGAAATGTGACGCACTGCCTCTGTCTGTCTCGTGTGATCTGACCCATTTTGAGAACAAAACACACCTTGTTTAGGCAGGGCCTCTGCAAGTCTGCGCAGACTGGTCAGGCTGTCAGCGCCCAACTGGTTGAGGATAGAGGGCAGCATCTCTGTCAGCTGCTTGGTCTCGGCGTGGCCTGTGATGGTGAAAGTATTGGCTGCAAGTGAGGCCTGCACTTTGGGATTGTTGAAGTGAATCACAGTGCCCTGGTTTGTAAACATGTTCACCTGCAAAGCAACAGCATGACAATTGAAAGACCAAAGCATTTGTGTACATAGAATAAGTTCATATTTTCTTATTTAGCTGAGCCAATCCTTACCTCCTCAATGCCAGAGATGTTATTTACTCCCAATTTCTTTAGGGAGAACTGGAGCTTTTTGTCATCGGCAGTAGCCGTTCTGTGGACCACCTTCTTCTTTCTGCGAGCGGTGCCCTATCAAAACAAAACGGCATCAATATGTAAGGAACTACTCTTATTTGACCTGATACTTATGAACTACATTTACATTATCTAGATTTTAATGTTTGTTTTGTTATCAGCCCTTACCTTTCCACCGATGCGGACTTGTGCCTGCAACTTGGCTAATTTCTCTTGGTTCATTATCGTTTCTTTCATCTGTAAGACAGAAGAATGTCAATGATAGTGTGGAGAACGAAATGACGTTACGACACAAATGTGTTTCGGCCGGGGTGCGGTCTGAATGACAAATTCAGCGCACGCCTGCAAAACTTCAACACACACACATGCACAACAATTCATAACAGTACCAAATTAAGTCTACACTCAATTTCAAACACATTTAAATCAGAAAACGACTGTTTGAATTTAGGAGAAGCGGCCAGTAAAGAGCAAAGATCGGAGCTTGCTGTCAGGCCTGTTGAGAAAGAGCGACCGCAGCAAAAGTCAGGTGGTTGTAACACCACAAAATAACACTTCCAGACCGACACTGCTATGCAACTCTTCAAAGTTTTCAATACAAAACTAGGATTAAAAAGGTGTTATTAGTCAACAAGGGAAAACGCTAACCAATTTATTACACGAAAACGATGAATGAAAAGTCGTAAATAATAACGCTATTACCATTCGGCCTGTAAATATAAATGTAAAACGCATTAGATCAATGTCGCGTGCGCTAAAAGCAGCAATGCTATTTTCACGCGCTCTCAGGCCCGAGTCTCTCCCGGCTGGGCCGAGTCTCACCAGAACCAATTCAGCCATCTTACCGCGGGTGATTCTTATAAAACAGCAGCCGCGTTTGGTAAATGGGGTACTTATTTACCTTGAGCCTCGGAACCAGGAGTGGTTGTGCAGGAAATAGAGTATTTTAGAGCTCCTCACTGACCTGCACGCTAGCAGCAAACACACGCGGAGAGCAAGATGGAAGCGAAAGAGGAAGACGGAAGTGACGAAAGGGCTGAAATGCGACCCAGTGGGCTGGATCCAGAAACCAGCCTGACTGTCCTGCGCACAACTCTGGACCAAGAATAGAATCGCTCTTGAGCATCGTCGGGTCTCTTTTGTGCGATATTGGTGTTATGTTTTAAGATAAAACTGAGTTGAAATTACACAATATTAACCAGAAATGATGCCGTCCCACATTGTTCTTTACTTGAACACTTGTTATTGAAGTCCTGCCCTCAACTATGGTGGGCTGCATGTTTAATAACTTTGAATTATAAGCTATGTGATGACTTTGTCTCAGATACATATTCAATTTCAAATCAATATGCATTTTTATAACCATTAATAACGTCTGTTAATAAGCTAAAGCCTATTTAAAATTGTAAGGCTATACTATAGGAAACCTTATATTAAAGTGTAGGATATTTACAGATATGAACCATATTTAGCCTACAAAATTTATAGGCATTGCTGAGCTGTTAGCTTTCTGAGCTGGCAGACCCGCCACAAACCTAACTAAATGCAAAAAAGGGACAATTTTCGATATCGCCTTTAAGCTTTTTTTAGCGTTCGCATTTTTAATATCCTCTCAATGTTAGAAATATCCAGAAAAAAATCCCCCAGAAAATAATAAATTGTAAAAGTAACTAAGCGTATAGTCTATTTATAGAAATAGCCTATTTCAAAATAAGTGATTTTCCACTTTTAGGCGACGAAATATTAGAGGCGCAACAGGAAAAAGATTGGTAGCAATAACCGGCTGTCAGAACTGCTTGCACCTGAGTTTATCACGCACTTCTGAAAACTCACACATAGGCCCACACGTTATGAAATTAAACATGTTTTATGCCGTGCATGTGAAATTAATTGTAGAGCACATGCGAATATCTGCAGATGTTTTAGTTACAATTCTGATTACCGTTGTATTCATGAGACTTGACACCAGAGCAGCCGTGGCAGGAAAGTACTTTCATGGCAGCACATCTATGGCACGGAAAGCGTCACCCCTGCGGGACTTTAGAAACACTTTAGATGTGGTTTAACCATACATACAAGCCCTGACCCGTCTCAGGCGCCCTGGTTCTCAAAACTCGATTTCATTCACTCGCACGCGCAGAATAATTAAGCCATAGCCAATAGGAACATCACATCCAGTTATTGTGATGTCCTGATCTGGATTGCGCGTATAGGCTATACTTCTGCGTCCGACCTACGCCACTACGTTATAGATTACGCGCTGGTTTTCATATTACTTCTGTGTCGTTGTCCGCGTTGACGCGCAATTACACATGCAGAGGGAGCATGTGAAACCCGGGGAGCGGTTCTAGTAGACCAATCACAGCCTTGCGTCCGCGTAGAATTGACGCGCTTTTGGTGAGATGCACGTCAGATCGGGTACGACGCAGAAGTAGCCTACTGTAGGCTATAAATTAGGCTTTACCATCTTCACAAATAAATTGGCCTATAGCATAGCCTATACAAACATCTAACCAACAAGTATGCCTATGTGTTCATTTTTTAATTAACGATAGCATATTTAAAGAAATAGCCTAGATGTATTTTTTCAAACCAAGTTAATTTAAACAATTTATTTTGTACCAGTGTTCATATCTGTATTGGCCTAGTTTTGGGATTAACAGGCCCTATGTCCTGCTGAAAGTATAGGCCTATTTTACCGCACAGCACGCTTTCTGATCAGTCTTCAGAATTTAAAGTGTGTTTCTTTTATATCATGCCGAAATTATGCCGCAACGATGAAGCAGTGATTGTTTAGCCTAGTTAAACTGTATGCAACAGCCAAAATTGTTTCTGATCAGTTTCTGATGTAAACAAATATGTCAGAGTTAAAAGTCACTTTTGTTTGGGTTTCACTATAGTTTAAGCAGCTTATGATTGCATTTTGAATTTCTATCAATTTTCTATAAGCAAATAATTCCACCTCATTTTTAAAATATAGCTATTAGCTACAATCATGATTATGCTCTACCCAATTACCTTTTTCCCACGAGTTAAATAGCAAAATAAAGACTGATAAAAAAAATGTTGAATTAGCCTAAAGATTAATTTAAATTTTTGAACGACTAAATTAAAGTTTTGATTTTGAAAATGTTTTAATATTGAATATATATTTAAATATAAATATACATTACTGAATTATAAAACGAATTATCCTTTAATTAATTTCAGAAATAACAGAATTTTTCAGAGTTTTTGTAAAATAATAATACCGTGGAACCAAAACAGAATGGCTAACTGAGATAAAAAATTTGGAAAACGGGCAGAAGGGCCTGAACTGCCGCGAGATGGCACTCTCACAGCCCTTAATTCTGCTGTCTGAAGTAAATATATGTTAATACACAAGCCTGACCACATGAGTTACCATAAAACGGCCATCAAACCGGACCAGATGTTTTTGCAATCATACAAAAATACCCCTTATACCCACTGCATCCTCCAGAACCAACATGAAACTGTAATAAAGAAGGAAAAGATAATTCATTTTGAGGAGTTTGAAAAGACCTTTTTTATGTCGGGGACACGAGTGCATGGGTCAGCGGTGTGTGTCTTTTGGACAAGTGTTTTCATCACTCCTAACCACAAGTTGTTTTAGTAGCCAACTTTATATAAAATGTTCTATGTTTTTTTTTTTTTCTTTCTTTCTTTTTCCTTTTTTTCCTTTACAAAATTAAAGCGAGCTTCTTGACTGTGTTTTCTTTTTTAGTTTAGGCCTACTAAATTATTAGCAAACTAATTTATTACTAAAACGTATTATCATTGTTATTAGGACTAATATTATTTCGCTATTACAGTAATAATAATAATAACAATTAAGTTAAGATATTATGACGTGATGACGTGTACGTAGCCTATATTAGGCTATATTTGATAGGCTACTTGTTTATTAAAACAAACAAATAAAAACGAATGGAAACATTACGTCTTTAAATATTTTAATGCAGTGTTTGTAAATATTTTGTTAACCACAACAAACACTTGATAGTCCTTATTTAATATTCTGATTCCGCTTTGTAAAAACAAAGGCTCGCTGTGTAAAAACAAGAAAACTAAACGACAGACACTCCCTTTTAAAGGGAAAATAACACACACTGTGCAGCTGAATTTTTGTTTAAAATACCAAAAAAATGAATAATTGATTTTTAATCCTGGTTATGTTAAGGCTAATTATGAGCCGTGCATGGATAGGCTATAGCCTACTTTTGGTTTTGTATTTTCAAGCAGCATTAACATTTTCATGGACTTTTTAATCCTTTAATTATTCTCATGTACCCAACTGAACTCTTATTTCGATAAAGGCCTGTTTTCCCGTTGGACGCATATTATTAGGCTATGGAATATTACAGGCTAGGCCTAATAAAATATAATATTTCTTAATGTGTAAAATCGTGACAGAAGCGTCCAATATTCCAGTAGCTTTTACTCACAAATCTTTAACATTTTAAAAATGACTCTTGTCAGACCAATTGCTAAAATTAATTATGAATTTGACAACGTTGGCCTCCCGGGATAGGGCACATGCGCATGTGGCCTGTTTTTTAGCGAGCTAGAATGCTCTTTCGTGATCCGCGTGACTGATGCGATTTAACAGCTGACTTTTTTTCCATTACCAGTGACTCGCGGATGATCTAGTGCACTCCAGTGTCACGCAAACTGCGATGCGTAGTGAGGCAGACATAGTGAAGCATTTCTGAAAATCATCTAGGCTACAATTCCATTATGTCCACATTAAACGTCATGCTCAGCACCTGAACAGACATAGTAAACACGTTATTATGGTTTATTATGAGAAATATAACAATAGCAGGGAGGGTCCTACCATAAAGATGTGCTTGGTTCGCTGAGCTTCTTACATCTTCGAGTCATTATAGGCTATAAAAGAAGACCCAGGAATATCGCACCAAACCAGTGGATTACTCGGCGGCGAGGACCGCCAAAGATAGAACCTCGCCGTTCTTTAGATTATTTTCAAAACTGATATTTGTTTTATCTCTTCAATAGCAGCGGTGACGCTTTGTTGTCATGTGATCAGCGAGCTGGTATAAAGCGCAAGGGAAGGTCCGCCCTCTTTGGAATTCTGGTCTGGCCTTTAGGAGGGTCTCCCCAGACAGAATAAACGTGTGGATGTGGGGATCTGGGCAACCTCTTGATTCCGTGCCGACAGTAATCCATTAAAAGCATATGGCACTGGTGACACACTGGCACGTCCTCTCTGCATCTGCTCGGCGCGTCTTATGAGTTCCCTCGATTGGAGAGCGCAGGTAACACGCAGGCTCAGCTCGCCCAGCGCTCTTCCGCCGTAGCCCATCAGGGACCCGAGAGAGCCATGACTTTGAGCTCCGAGATGTCGGATGCGTCTGTGCTCTCGGAGGAGACCGACATCGACGTGGTTGGGGAGGGAGATGATGGTGACGGCCATACGCGCTCCTACGTGGACGAGGTAGCTCAGATGCACGACGAGATCCTGCTCAGCGGCTCGTCGCCTTGTGTGGATGGCTCCGCCGCACGGGACCCCTACAAGCCAGCAAGTAAGAACACCCTGGTGAAGCCCCCATACTCCTACATCGCACTCATCACCATGGCAATACTCCAGAGTCCCAAGAAGCGCCTGACGCTCAGCGAGATCTGTGACTTCATCAGTAACAGATTTCCCTACTACCGGGAAAAGTTCCCAGCTTGGCAGAACTCTATCCGGCACAACCTGTCCCTAAACGACTGCTTCGTCAAGATACCACGGGAGCCCGGGAACCCCGGTAAAGGCAACTACTGGACACTGGACCCAGAGTCCGCCGACATGTTTGATAACGGGAGCTTTCTGCGCCGCCGGAAACGCTTTAAGCGCCAGCAGGCACCTGAACTTCTCCGAGAACACGGAGGCTTCCTCCCGGCGGCCGCTGCCTACGGCTACGGGCCTTACGGTTGTGGATACGGTCTGCAGCTTCAGTCTTATCATGCACATTCCGCGCTCCTCGCCTTCCAGCAGCAGCATCAGCCGCCTCCGTCCCGGCATCCTCACACCGGAACTCTCATCCCCGCGCCTTCCCTCATGCCAACCACAACGGAGCTCACCCGTTCCCGCTTCTATCCTCCTCTTAGTCCTGGGCTTTCTTCCCCCTTACAGACAGCGGCCAAGTCCCCGGTTCACCGCTCACCCTTTTCCATAGACAGCATTATCGGGAACTCTTTAAGCCCTACGCTCTCGCATTGTGCCTCACGGACTTCCACGGTGGTCCCGGTGCTGCCGCCGACCCTCGCGTCTCAGCACTCCCCAAACCGACTACCGGGAGTCTTGCACGGACCGACGTCTTTACACGAAAGCTACGCAAATCGGATTGTGAGTGGCACTAGCGGCTGTTAATTTTTTTAAACTAAACGTCACATTTTTAAAGCGATACACTCCTTAAGGTAGGATTATTTTTGTACTGTTTTGTTTCACACAGCTGAATGGTGAACATTTACACGTTCGTGCCTATATTCAAGCAGTGAAATATAAAATATATATTTATGTTAACATTTTAGTTCAATCTAATTTTCGCCCCCACGAACTTTTCGTTGTCAGTGTGATTGTGGTAATCACTGCATAGGGCGTCTCAGGACAACATTTTTAACAGGCTATAAAATAAATTGTCAGATGTCTACAATGATATATTTTGTGTGAAAACACAGATGTTTTCTAGTTTGACAAATTGATTTTATTATTTGTACTTTGTAAGGAAAATTCAAAAGGGTGAAAATCGAGCATTTTTATACAACGTGTACTTCTCAGTAGCCTAATAAACAATGTACATTATTTGGTACTGTATATTCGGAGTGTGCTATTTTTTACACGGTGTTTTTCCATTAATAATAAATATTGTTTTGCAAAATAAGTTGGAGTGGAAATTACCTCATTGACAATAGCTTTAATTGTGCTTTTACATTGATAATAGCTTTAATTGTGCTCTTAGCCTACTTCATGAAAGGTGTTCGTATTGTCTTGATCCTTTTAAGTAGGCTATCCTGACAACAAATAGGCTACAACAAGCACATGACTAAAATATAAAGCGACTTCTAACCCATTTTGGAAATACACAAGCCTCGACTGTCTGCTGATGAGATTCCAATTCCCTTGGGAACCAGTATTTACACAATGT
>JAOTRC010000034.1:17110003-17124965 GCA_027497675.1 Cyprinella lutrensis
TTGCCGTATGGGTTCTATTGACGCGGCTTCAAACAAAACACTTCAACCAAGACCCTAAGGATGCTTGAAAGGTAAAAGGAGAGCAGAATTGAGGCTTCATTTCAACGCTACATCTACAGCCCACAGCCCACATGCACAGACTACAGCTTCAGAGGCGAGTCCTGGCTGGGTTTTCATAAATCATCTTAACAAACGTCGAGTGCTGTATTTTACGATGGATTAGTGCCTGTTTCCAACATCAGCACATAAATCGTACGTTACTAGAACCTACAGTGCATCTTCATGGGAGCTGTCAGGCTCAAAGGTGCTGAACTAAACTTTAGTCAGTAGCTCACGTCTGGACTCTGGAGTTACACAATATTTTAGGCCTACAGTGGTTTTATATTTTATTTTAGAGGATCCAGAGGTGTAAATACTTAAAATAATTATTTATTCATTCATTTATTTTTGGAAAATTGCAATGTGGTCAACTGGATTTGAGTCTGTGATTTTGCAGCTGTATTGACTAGTGTGAAAGGTGCATGAGCTATATGTAAACGGTCATGGCTGCATATGTTTTACATTTCAGTCTTGATTTCCCAGCAGACTAATAGACCACACCTGTGCTTTAAATAACTGCATATGTTTGTACATTTCTTGGATTCTCAAAAATGGCACCCAGACTTTTGCACTGTAGCTGTAACAGAAAACGCCAAATACATACAATAAATAACACATAAAAAATACACTATTCTTCTGAAACAATTTTGAACAAAACAAATTATCAGTGCATGCACACCAGCATCTCTCTGAGCATTGGTTGCATATACAAATACAAAGGCCTTAAATATATCATTTCAGCAGTATACTGAATTTAACCTGTTGTTTTGAGAACAGAATGTGCTCAGTTATAAAACTAAAGCAGATATGATAATCATACACATGCACACAAAACAGCTGGTACCACAACAGAAAAAGAGGGAGAGCGGTAAATAATGTTTCTTGTTTTCAGTGAAGATTTCTAAAGTCGTGATATAATTTTGTGAAATCTCTGCATTTGAAGTAAATCATTTTCATTGCCTACGTTGTGTGTCAATGGAAAACCACAGCGATTAAAATTATTATACAGAAACTGGAAAGAATCCTGGATACAGTGGTCAAATGTGTGTTTGTGTGCATGTGTTTACATCACAGCAAACACATACAGCACAAAGGCAGATAAACAACAACATCAGACTGTTCCCTTCTCACGCGAGACCTTGAGTGATTCAGGACTTAAGCCAATCTGTGAATAATCTGCCCAGTAATTGAGGGAAGATACTGATGATGTGCTTATGGGTTTCTGCAGAAGACTGGAGTCGTGCAAAGACTTCACAAATCACGAGAATATTCCACCACTTACAATAACAGACAGAGCAATCCCAACACAAGGGACAAAACAGGATACACTCAATTCCTTTCAATGTCTCTTTACTTGGGTCCCTGTCAAAGAGATGAAACACCCTAAACCATCAGTGTTCATGAGGATGTGAATCAGCAAGAAAAGACTTGCACAATTACTTACACCCAAGAGCACATCAAAAGACCAGAAAACCCAGGACATATAAAGATGCAGAGAATTATTTTGCTAACACGCAATGCAACATACATAAGAAGACAGAAGACAAACAGAAAAATATTGGCCAATTGGGAAGGGAGGGGTAAAGTTACTCAGTCTAACAGAATTGTTAGTCTTATCTTACTTTCAAGCAAACTCAGGGAAAATAACAGTATAGGGATAAATCAGTTTCAGTTTCTTCCAAAATAAAAGTTCAAATTAGTGGTTTGTGGTCGGCAATTCATACTTTGCAAGTGACGTCGTAAGGAGCCTACTGACGGGCAAGAGCGTCGTTCTGTAGCAACGTAAACTAATACGTCAGTAAACTAGCCTAATTAAGGATTTTGCCAGGACATCGCCAGTTTTAATAAACAAAAGTTGGTGTTTTGTCATCTGTATGTGATTTGATTTGATATGACATGAGAAGATGAGTAGCCTATGGAGAATGAATGACACGTACCCAATAGCCTACTGTTGCACTGCGTCTATTACTTATAGTACTTTGCATGCATAGGCCTACTATCGTACACTTACACAGCCTAACAGATTGCTAACAGGATTATACACATTTCACTCTTCTTGTCTGTTGTCTGACGCTAGGAGAGTGGATAAGCAAGTAGGCTACAATGTTTGACATCTCCTAGCCATGTAGCCTATGAAACAGTTGGCATAAGATTTTATTTTTTTATTATTCAAGCTGTCATTCGCCGCAAGGCAGTGCATATTCAGAAGACTTCATCACACGATGGAACAGATGACACTTTGTGTAGCTGCAAACATTAGTAAACTGACCTTTGCTTTGATTATGAAGATATTCCTGTTTTTCTCCTCCCGTACGACAGCGTTGTTTTCTCCTCCCGTACGACAGCGTGATTCACTATGATGTAAATATCTCCAAACTCCAAGTGTGGTGGAGACTTTGCCAACTTCAAAGCAATGGCAACATCAGCGCCTGCTGTTTATGGATCACACGTTACGAGTAGCCTATGTTATGCATCTTTGCTTGATATCTAATTTTAACATTGACATATTGTCTAAATATTTAATTGATTGTAGCATTGGAAATTTGAAAGGCTGCAATTTCCCCGGCTAGCCACTGTTTGTCGCCATTTTGTCAGCGTTTGCTCTCCGCCAGGTATCCATGTTATAGTCACGTGACTGCAAAGTGTGTATTGGCATTGGTTTTAACCACACAGTGGATCCACTTATTTTAGACTAGCTCTTAGACTACCTTTTTGGCTTCACAATGTTAATAGTTGTATGGATAGCTTTGAGTAAGAAAATGTGTCAATAAGTCAAATCATACACATACAACACTACAAAACACACATACTAATACGCACAATGCAAATACATTGTTTCTCTCAGTTGGAACCTCTTTAAAGTCTGGACTTTTGTAAAATAATAGACCTGCACTTCATTACAGCTTTTTTTTTTTAAATGGAGGTTTTAAGAGTTCTAAAGGCAACTTAAGCCTTTGGGCTGCTTAAAATTATAGATGCAATGCCACATAAAATCTGACCCATCTCAGCCCCTTATCAAAGGCGGTTCTGATTCCGCTTTGCTTCTGTGTAAATGAAATGAAGCCTCAGAGCCGCCTTTAACTGAATCATTGTCATGACAAAGATTCTTCATTTCTACATTCATTTTAAAAATAAATAAATAAATAAAAAATAATGACTGCTATACAGGTAAATTCAGTGTTAAACAGTCTGTGTAAATGCATATATTGTGCTGCTGTTTAGATATTAGGATGCAAAGACAGACAGGCACAGAACGCGTGTTTCCTCCAAAAATATTTTACTGTGGCTATTTGTCATTTAGAGATCATCTTTTATGCTCTTCAAAAGTCTGTAACCCCTTCAGTGGATGTGATTAGATTTAATACATAATTTAGAAAAATGGTTCGCCACACGCATTCAGAGCACTCTCGGAATGCTTACAAAACATTTCCTCACACTGTGGTCTCTCTCTCTCTCTCATGTGTTGTTAAATGTGTTTTTATCTGTTTTGAGAAAACTTGATAAATGTCTTGTTTCTTAAACATGCATTATAGTTACACCATGAAGGAGAAAACTGCTTTTGGAAATTGGTTTATGTTACGGTCGGAGAACTAACGCAGCTCTCTGGTGTGGGGTTCCCCCAACCACACACACACTTAAGAGATCTGGGATGGAATCATAAGTGCTGAACGCTTTGCAGACCTCTCCAATTTTCTTGGTGATTTGCTAACTTCAGAAAAACCTAAGCCGGGTGAATGATGGTGGGCAGCTTCACGCTGCAGTGATAATCATGTTTTTACAGAGGGGTGAATGCGAAGCAAATTTGGAGGTAAAAGGTTCTTCAAGAAAAAAAAAATCTATCACATGTCCCACATATGCAGACTAAATTAATTCACAGTTGTACCTTGTACAATGCTTTTGAAAATAGAATTACATTGGGATCAAAGTTCTGTAGAGCATTCACTCTCACTGAATATGTAAATGCTTAGACAAACTTGTAACAATAGTCATCTATTGGATGCATACTAAAAAAGAGATGCAAAGAAAGAACAGAGCATTGATTGTAAATCACTGAAAAATCTCGCTCATTTGCAAAATCCAAACTAGTATTTTTTTCCCCACGGACGTCAGTGGGGGTACATAAACTTTAATTATCATAATTATTGTTTGACATGGCAAAGAATTACACAATAAAGGAAAAATAGATATGTTTCTGAAGCATATTTTTTAACGCTCTTTTTGACCTGAAAGTGTATGCTACATGTTTATTAACAAACAAAACAATCATGACAGCTGGGTCTTGTCAAACTGAAAGTACATCAAAGCATCTCGGTAATGGCCGGTTAAAATGTTTTACATTTTTCATCAGCAGCAAATGGCAGCCATGACATAGCTTGTGCCTGGGGCTGCTCTCAAGGTACGCTCTCCTTCGCTCGAACACTTTCTCTCACACACAGGATTGATGACTAGGAGTGTCTTATTGAACTCTGTGTCCCGAGAAACACTGGGTTTATAATGAGCTCGGTAATGGGCTCCCTTGTCTCTGATTTCACACACACAGACTTAAGTGCTCCTTTTTGGAGAAACACAGAAAGGGTTAATGTTCTCAACGAAAACAGTCTAAATATCTTTCCTCTGTTCCTCAGAAGGTTAAACCTTTTGTAATCAAAGCCAATAGCACTGAGTACCACCCTCACTTAAAACAATAAACACACACATACACATACACACATATTCACACACTCAAACAGTCAGGATCAAAGAAGGCAGGACCACGCTGCACCTTAAGCTACAATAATAAAGCAAGCTGCTGTTGAGTCAGGACCTGAGTTTCTCATATTTTCCTATTTGATTAAGCCAATATATCATCCCGTTACAGAGACACATACACAGATGGGTTATGGTTGGAATTTCTGAAATTAAATACATCAAGAGAGGAAGCTCTTTCTGCTCCTGCTAAACACACACACACAAATTTGCTAAGCACAAGGGATAAACCGATAAAAATCTGTATGATATTGATAGAAAATTCTCTTTTTTCTCACTCTTTTGTAAAATACATAGGCCAATAAAGTACAACTTATACATTCAGTAGTGACCAAAATTGATGTTTGGAGGTGATATTTGCTTTTATTGATCCACAATTTTGATTACACCATCAAAATATGAGGAAAATGTTTTATATTTTTTAATATTTCAAATATGAGGGAAGAACAAAACACTAAACTTGACTGAGGCATTTATCTGACAACATTGGCAAAAAAAAAGGCAATTACAGGTTTTATTTTATACGGACAAACAAAAAGCTTTCAGAAAGAAGCATACCAATATTCCATTGGTTCTCTTTTGTTTTCCTGTTTTTGTTATATTGTACACTGATGTACAAATGAATTTTGAATGAACAATAGAATTTATTCTAAATTGAATTTTAATTAATTCACAATTAAATGTATGTGCCTAATCAGCAAAGTAATTTCTTTCAGTATAAAATTATCTGGAAAGTGTGGTGAACACTGGCAAAGACTCTTAGAAACATTTATACATGCATCACACTTAATTCCAGACAATAATCTGACATTCAGAATATTTATGTTGTATAAAAGCTGTATATCATCACCTACTGCCATTTAATTTCAACCTCATGTGTTTCCAGAAAGCTGTCAGGCTCTAAGCCGATGCAACAGGTCTGTGTGGTACTGTGTCTTTGGTTTATTACTGTTACGATCTATCAATCAAATACTCATCAACCTTCATTCAACATCATTATAACTATAAATCTCACTGATTCATTGTGAGGAAAGCGGCTTCCATCGACATGGTGGATAATCAAGACGTGTGTGTGAGAGCGTCGTCTTTATGTGTGCGAGTGCTTTTAAAGCTGCAGGTGTCGGTGTGGGTGGGCTGCTGTGTGGCTAGCAGTGGTCTCTTTGAGAGCTGTCCCTGGCGAGGTTAATATCTCTTTCCCATCTTTCCCCCGGGCCCCTCTGAATATCGCGGCTTTCCCTCGTCTAAGGTCTGCGCAGAGCTGGGGACCCTCACTTATGAAATTACAAGCACTTGAAAATATCTAATGTGCTTTTAATTGTGTCTCTCCATTCAGAGGAGAAGAAGGGAAAGGGAGAGAGGGAGCAAGGGAGGGGATGGGCCTGGAGTGTTTCATATTACAATAGAGAACAAATGCATTCGTCTCACAAAACAAGCGTATGCGCTGTAACCTTCCTGACACAAGGAGGGTGGAAAGGGAAGTGAGGAGGGGGTTTGTTGAATGGGACACACACACCATGAGAACTTCAAAGAGACTCTGGCTTCTGTGACCGAAGTGATGTAGTCTCGAAATTGTTGTGTTTTCATTTTCTTTCACTTTTTCCGCTTCTGCCTCTTTTCAAACGAGTTAAAGGATTCTCTGGATAACGTCAAACAGAGAGTCATCATTGCTCACCATGCAAACAAAACATAGCCTAACTGCCACAATCAAACACAGACCATACTATAGCTACATTTGCTATTGCTTGTGGAGAAAATATTCCCAACGCACTCTTTCCATTAAGTAGGAAGCGAGGATTAACCTGCAGAACGTATTCCTACAGAACGAGGGCACACTGAGTAATTGGAGGCCAATCATCCAATCACAGGCTCCCAGTTAGTCCTACAGCAACAATGCTGTGCATTTTTTAACCTTTCGACCCATAACTCATAAACGTGTGTGATTACCACTCAAAAACACTTGGTGAGTCCAAAGGTTAAAGACATAAATCTCTGTTTACTTTGCTATGGCCCCTCTGTGCCAGAGGGATTTATACCGAAGCCCCTTTGTGGGAAAACAAGAACACAAAGACCCCAACGAATCCCCACAGAGGAGGGCACAGAGAGCTGGTCCAGAACACCAGATAGCTAGGAGCTACATACCCGATAACCCTGTCTTTTTACCTTTAGGTTACGTTTACATGACAACGAATTGATGCACTAAACGTAATGTTTTTCCTATGTGTTTTTTGCGTACAGACGACAACGTTATCAAAACAATCCCCTCGAAAATGATTGAAACGCTGTGCTATGCTGCTAGGCCAGTAGTTGGCAAAGCCTATGGACTGAACACATAATACGCAGGCACATGACATGACACCGTTTTCACATATTTGCGTTTTTGCTGTTTACATGGAGACGATAACGGCATCATTCTCAAAATCTGTGTGTTTTGGTTCTGTTTCCCTGTGTTCCTTTTCATTAGTTTCCATAGTTTCTAATTAATACCCGAATCTGTTCAGTTCATTAGCTCTCCCTGGTAGTTAAGCCCATCTCCATTCACCTCAGTTCTTTGTTGGGTCTTGTTTGTGTTTTAACGTGGTTGTGATATTCTCCTTGGACTTATAAGTACAGATTTTTTCTCAGGATCTGTGCACTCACAGCAACCTGTTACAACAGCGTCAGTTATGGAATTGAAAAAGTTAAGGCTAACAGGTGTCCATATAATGTGCTTTATAAATTGCTTTATATATATATATAAAATGAAAACTACAAATAATTGTATGTATTTTAATCAATAAAAACAAGATATATATCAGTATACATTTTTTACTTTGTGTCTTTTTTAGCCAGTAAATGACTGTGCACTGTAGTTGTCAATCATTGACCACCCATTGTGTTTACTAGCACTGATAACCAATTACAACAGCTTGAGCTAATTAGCCTTTTCAGAGATTTTACGAATTCAAAAAAATGAGTTTTACACTCGTGTGCACGTTTTGTGGCATATACAGCCCAGAACACACAGGCACACTCTATGTCTTGGCAGTTGAATGCCCTCTGAAGCTGGGCCGCAAACAATAGGCTCTCCAACTGTGTGCAGCACAAGCTCTGTTTGGGTGGTGCTCACTTAGCAATGCCAACATGTGTGCGACAAGATGCCACGATTCATGTCAGAAGATGAGAACACACAGGAACAGGAGAACGGCTGCCACCCAAATGTGCACTGACGTCACCACGTGGGAAAGTCGAGGGAAACGTCGAGCAGCTTGTGTGAGCCCTTTCTTGGCAATGATTTCAAACTTCAACCACGTTTTTCTTCCCCCTAAAAAATTGGCAAAAATATCTGATTACTAAAAATTGGATAAATGCCTCAATTATGTGTGTGACTGACTTTAACTGTAATCTCTCAGTGGCTGTATAAAGAGCTTTATCTTCTGAATATGAACCCTCGGAGCAAGGTTAATCCTTTAATCGAAGAGTATAACCTGATGGATGAATAAGTGTTGACAAGAGATGTGAATGTTTTACCACAAACCCTTTGTCAACCACTTTAAAGAGCAATGAGATAATCCTTCTATTCACAGACAGTCAGCGCCTTTCAGTGTTTCTGGGTTTACCCCCCACACACAAACCCACACACATTCCCTCTCGCCCTCTCTTGCTCACTCGCTTTCTCGCTCACTACACGGACAGATTTCCTCATTAACACTTGCGCTCACGGAGACAGAAGCTGGTCAGTCTTTGTGGCAGGTGCAGTGACCATGCCGAATCTGTACAGAGATCAGACCTTGCTCACTGACACCATTATCTGCATTCACAAAGGAATGCTTAACTCTGTTCTGGGATCAGTGACCCTGAATCTGTTGTAATCAGTGTCTGATAAACAACGCATTCTCACTGTCCTGAGATCTGTGGTATAAGGCTTAATCTAAAACATCTAACAAGAAACCAGCACCCTGAGATCTGTGTGTAGCACAGTGATCAGACAGAACAGACCACCAATTCACTGTTAGTCTGGAGCCACTGAACCGGATTGCGTCTTCTCAGACGTTCAGTGACCCCTTACCACAGAGAGAGATATACAGATAGACAGGGATAAATGGTGGGTGTCTGTGTGTTAGATATAGCATTTGCAGGGGACTGAAAATACAGTATATCTTTTTAACAAATCTGAGAGCCTGCATGCAAATGCAGCTGAATGACTGGGTTTTAGAGACAATTATTACAACCCTCGTAATCACATGGGAATCTGCCCGGTGAAACCCTGAATGAGTGTCTATGGTTGCATTTTACACAAGCCACACACATTATGTGAAGAACAATTAAGGAAAAATTATGCACCACTAATAGTAGGGTTTGGGCTATGATTTTCCCTCCTATGAACATACTTATGCAGATTTGTTTGAAATATTTGGGCTGGTAGGACTGTAGATTTAAACCCCACAAGGGTAAATACATCCATCACTAATGAGTTGCAAAGTTCAGGTTAAATATACCCAATTATTACATACTAAACACGAAAAAACATACTATTAAATATAATTTACACAACCATTAAAAAGATTGGGGTTTGTAAGATTTTAATTAATACTTTTATTCAGCAAAGATATGTTAAGGTGATCAAATGTTAAAGAAAAGACTTGTAGATACAAAAGATTTGTATTTCACATAAATGCTGTTCTTTCCATTCATTGAAAAATATTGGCGGTATAAACCGTATTTAAACAGTTTACTGATTATAAAAATAAATGTTCCTTGAATAAGAATGATTTCCTATTAAAAATTATGGTCCTGCAGGCTGGAGTAATGATGCTGAAAATACAGCTTTACCATCACAGGAAAAAATATAAATTATGAAATATCATAAAATAGACATTCATTCTAAAAATTGTAATCATATGTTGCACTATTACTGGTTTGATTTTTGAAAGCAGAGATTTCAAAAACATAAAAAATCTTACCAACCCCAAACAAAACTTCTTGAGCTCCAAAAAGTACTAAACTAAGGTGTAGTCTGTTATAAACATATTCACTCTTTATGAATGTGTATAATGAGAGAGATGTCACACATTCTGATAGGGTCGGCACCTGCACTATACAGCTAATTTCACAAGGCTGCATTAAACGAGAGAGACATTACCTGCTTTCACCCTCTTACTCACTCACGTTCACATTGTCACACTTCTATTGTCTCTGGGAACACTAAAACCTTGGGTTGCCCTCAGCCTCTCTGGTTTTGGAAGAATGCCATATGTAGATCCGTCATGTTGCCCTGATTGCTGTGAATGCAGGTTTCCACAAGAACTTGGCTTCTTAAATTTGTACATTTCAGCTAATTTGTGTTAAAAAAAATGTTCCAAAAGCACTCTTCAAAAAATAGTACTCTTAAAAAAGTGAAATATCTAGCAATATCCCTTTAGTGCAAAAACAGGCACCCTCAAGTAGAAATCAATGTTGGCCGATAACTATACAGCATATGCCGTATTCTTTAAGTGATCTGATAAAGAAGAGGTTCTATCTCCTACACTCCCTATGCCCCTGTCCTTCTCACACACAAACATAATATGATTTAAGATTGGAGGAAACTAGTTGCAGGACGTTCAGAAAACTAGAAAATTGAACATTTAAGGAATTGGATGGTTGTGCAAACAAAAGGGTGTTTTTGTGAAGGCAATAAATAATATAGCCAGTGGGGCAATGCTTCAAACGATGATCATTCAAAACCATCATCTGACCAAGCACTACACAACACTTTTTAGCAAGCAGAGTAAAGTAAATTAAAGTAGAGTGGAGTGGAGTAGAGTACAATAGAAGCAAGCATGGATGTATCAAAGCATATTATCAGGCAGAATGTTCTGGTAAAAAAGTGTGTTAGGGTCCTTATTATTGGCTTTGATACGTATGAATACCACACAGAGATTTGGCCTGGGGAAATATAACTGGGTTCAGTTCCTATCCAAAAAATTCTGCCACACATGTAGCAAAATGCCATAAAAAACGATCAAGTTAATCGGCTCCAGACTTAAAACACACACTCACAAAAACAGGGTATGCCTAGTTTAGGAAGAAGACGTGAGGACAGAATGCTCAGTTCAGAGAAAGTCTGCCAGTCCTCACAATCATACAAAGTCCCGTAATCAAATGACACAACAAATGGAATCAATTCATCACATCACATGCAAGTTTGCAGAGGAACATTCTATTTACCCTATCATCCCATTCCCTAGATTTTTCCACAATTCTTAAAATTAGACTTACCTAACTGATAATGCGCAATTCATAATTCAATCTTTTTAAATCTGATTAACAATACAATTGTAGTAAACAGACCAGTAATGTATTAAAATGGTGATATAGGCTATAGACAACTTCACAGATGCTGTAATGTAAGACTACCAGGAGAAAATGACAGGTGGGCGGGTCTGGGTGTTTCCAACCCTCTGTGTTGGTGGTAAAGTGGAACCTCCCAAATAGCTCAAAAGACTGGTGTGACACTTTATGTGTGTGTGGGAAGGAAAGATCCATATCTTTAAAATGAGAAGAGTGTATTGTGTGTGTGCGCATGGCCATGTGCATATATTTATCACAACTCCAGTAACTGATGGGGTGTTATGATTAATGATGTGGTGGACGAAATGCATCCTGCAACTATAATCACCAAGCATGTACACAAACACATACAGTTATGAAACAGTGAGCGTTGGTGGTCCTTCGGTGACATAGTAATAGCTGGAAGAGTGCATGTTGGGGTGGAGTGGCTACCACGTACCACTGACGGAGGGCCCTTGTTACACATCCTTTATGCCCAGTGTCATGTGATGTCTATCAAAAACACATGTGGTCTGGTCAATAGGAATGAACAAACGCACACACACACACACACACACACACACACACACACTATGCAGATCAATTAAAGATGCAGGAGATGTAACAAAGATATATAAAGAGTTTGCCATATTTGTCTGCATGTATTTCTGTATGGTAAACTGCTCTTTTAATCTTAATCTTAAACCAATAACTGGAAACTGGTATTTGCTGGCTAAGTGGATCTCTATTGAACTACACTGTGGGGACCACACACACACTGTAACCACAGAGATGACAAACTGCCATATACTGACCACTCTTGGAGTCCTATAATCATACAGCACAGAGTGTGATTTATGAGAAAGATTCTCCACACACCCTCACTTTCACTAATGCCACAAAAAGAGAGAAAGAGGGAGGCGGACTCATGTTCAGGACACACACAAACAAAAACAGCTTTTTCTCACACAAAGATAATTGTCTGTTTATATAAATCTACAACATATAAAATGGTTTAGAAAAGTAGAAATATAACTGCTTTATCAGATACTTTAAGCCGAGAATGAACAACCTAGTAAAATAAATAAATAACCTGATATTTTGAAGATTTCCTTTTTAATAAGATTCAAAAACTAAAAAAAATATCATTAAAACATATACCCTCGGTTTCACAGACAAAGCGTAGGTATAGTACCAGAGTAAAAAGTCAAAATGCATTGAACTGTCTTAACTAAAAGTAGCATGCACTGATATATCTTAAAATATGTTGGTTCCATTGTTTTGTCTGAAGATGCATACCAGTACATTTTGGTTCTAAGGCATGTTTATAAAAGCTACTTAGATGCCCTAAATGAACTAAGGTCCAATACTGGCTTAATCTAAGCCCTGTCTGTGAAACCTTTTATCTACAGGTTTAATTAATCTGAAATGGGGGAAATGCTCAACCTAAAGAGGGGCAGAGTGACCAATAGTCAGACCAAAATTGTGGAAAAGGAGTTATTCACGCTGGTTAATGTAAATCACAGCTGTATAAAAGAATGTCACTGGGTCTCACTATTTAAAAAACTCAAATGTGTATCTTTATCGATGCATTGTCATTTGGACAGTCAGAATCAGTCTAGTTGCAGTATATGTTTCCATTTTGAAGGAAGTCTATGCTGCATTTGACATCAACGCTATAAGGGAATACCCCAGCGTGTGTAGAACTATTCTAATATTAATTGGCACAACTTCACCCTGTGACGTGGGATGACGTACCACAGAAGCTATAAAGGATACCTGGAGGAATGCAGCGTTAGCTTCTTTGTCTTCAGCAAGAGCTGTTTCATTCCATCCGTTCATTTCTCTCATAGGTCAAATGAAGAACTTGGATGGTAAATTAGTTTAGATCATGTTAGATTATGATCCTTCTGGCCAATCCGAGTGTGAGACTTGATGTTTTCGGACTTGATGATTCACCAGGACCGCTCTCCTTGGGAGATCTGGAAGCTTTGGGTTTGGCCCCTGATGGAGTCCAACTCATGAGCTGGGGTTGTTGAGACCATCCTAAAGCTTCCTCCATGTGGAAACTTTACAAACTAAAGTGGAGAGTCTTCACTTTATGTTGCAGAGAACACCAGTTGGACCCAATTAACTGTCCAGTGGCTTCAGTGATGGAGTTCCTTCAGGGTTGTTTTTCTGCTGGCCTATCTCCCTCTTTGGGGAAACACCATTTAATAACCTGTTTGTGGTACTTTGAGGTTAAGTCCTGCAGTTCATGTGAGAGTTCTGGCCTGGAATTTGGCTGTGGTTCTTTCATCCTCCTCTTTTCATTGCAGGAGATCAAGAGAAGCTCAATCTGCTTTGGCCAGTTAGGGTCCTTCATATTTACATTCACAGGACTGCCGCAAGACTGACCAGCTGCTGGTTTGCTTCGGTTCACCCAGAGAGGGTTCCCCAACTTCCAAGCAGACTATCAGAAATTAGATTGTTGAGGCTATCTCTGCAGCCTATTCTAACAGGAGTATGGCAGCTTCTAAAGTTTTATTGTCAGGAGTGATGCTACAGGCAGGTCTTCCTTACACCTTCCCTACAACTTATAAGGTATTATAGCCTGGACCTAGACTATACCCCAGGGTTGCAAGTGCTCTCGTCATAAGTTGAGCTTCCCACAAGGACAGGCATTTGTCAGTATGAAATAGTGAGAATTTCTTTCCCCATAGCGTTGAAGTCAGATGCATCATGGAGTTCCCTCAAAAGAGAAAGTATCAAGTTATGACTAAAACTATGGTTGCCTGAGAAGGGAACAAGAAACTACATCGCCCTGCCACACTTCCTGAATGCCTATGAACTTTGTGAAGGACTTGCTTCAGCCAATCAGAAGCTAACACTGCATTGTTCTGGGTATCCCATTGCTTCTGCGGAACGCTGTCATGCATCACAGGGTGGCGTTGCACCAATCAGGATTGGATTAGTTGGACACATACTTAAGAAAAAGTCAGGGAGCTATGGAAGAATAGTTCATTGTTTACCCATAAGCCATTCACATAATGCAATCATCTCTCTCTACAGCTTAAACATCCCCTCCATTCAAAATGTTCAACACTCTTCTTCTTCGGGCTTCAGTTTGCAAATGCCGCAAATATTCTCCACAACAGAGCGAATTGTATCCCGTATCTTCATATCTGCGGTCGTTTACGATTTCCCTAACCTAAAATACAATCTTAAACTCGCCGCTTAGCGTCTACGTCATGGCTCTCATATGTTCGTTGATTGGCCTTCAGATCGTTTTCAGGTCGTTTTCGTCTTCAGGTCGTTTTTGATTTCCCTAACCTAAAATACAATCTTAAACTTGCTGCTTAGCGTCTACGTCACGGCTCTCAGCCCGCCCTATGTTCGTAGATTGGCCGGCTGTTTTCAGGCTGGAGGAAAACTGAGAGATAGGTCGCTATCTCAGACTGAGTACAGAAGCGAACTGAAATTGAGCGGAGATGTAGTCAGGCTAGAAAAGCGGTGCATGAAACAGAAATTCAGAGGTATAATACATAGTGGAGGGGAGAATAATTGATTGTGTCACTATTTTTTTTTACATCTTGTCATCAGCCTTTTTATTAAAATAGTGCATATTTACATAAATTACTAACCATCTATTTAGCAGACATTGCATGTATTTGACCATAATTCCAGAATCATTAGCAAGCTAACTATCTATTGAATGTTTATATGGTTTTCAATGTTGAATGTCACTACACCTTATTCAAAATGAAATATCTTTAAAGGTACAATATGCAAGATTGTTTCACCACCAGGGGTCGCTAACCTCTTACAATAACAAAGGCGTATATTAATG
>JAOTRC010000034.1:17159686-17171619 GCA_027497675.1 Cyprinella lutrensis
TTAAATGTTCTGTTGGTTGTATTTTATCCCAGCTTTTATGTAGTGTTAAAAAACTGAAACAGGAAGTGCTTCTGGGCTAGTGTTGTTTACATTTTTTTGAAATGGTCTATACCAGGAATTCAGTTTCAAAAAGTAACATTAGGCCAGGCCTAACATTATGATTTATCCAACATTTTATTGGAAAGGGGAGAAAATATCTGCTCATGTTTTGATAAAAATCCGGACTGCTAACTTTAATTAAATCAGCTCACCTCCCAGAGAGAAATATTTCCATCCAATAAGATACATCCAAATACATTTTTACACAAATCTGCAAATGACAATTTGTAAACTTGGTTTCCCACAATCATTTCAGAAATAAAAACATCAGATGGTATGAATGTTAAACAGGCTATGTAAATACAGCACATCTTTTCTTACCGTGTGTGTGTGTGTCATTCTCGTTGAACTGCAGTCAGCGGCTTTTGCACTGTCCGGAGAATGATTCAGTGAGTGATGGCGACGGTTGAAAATAGACGGTTGAAAATTTCCCATCCTGGGAAAAAATGCGTCCCATTGCTGCCAACTACTGGCTTAAAGATGTAGTCTGCGCACACACACACATACACAAATACAGGACCATACAGAACACTAATACAGAAGAATTATTGTTAAACAGGTTTCTAAACAGCATTCAATCCAGATCAAGTGGTGTAATCAGGTCAGGATTAAGCAGGTCTAATGTAGATGAAACTGTGAAGCGTGCAGAGGACTTTCCCGAAAGGGTTCATGAAGGGGTCTCCAACCCTGACATAGGCTACGTAAACACATAAAAGACACACACGAGGTGTGTAAAGAAAGCCGGATGGCTAGCACATGTGGGTAAGTTTTATTTCACTTTGCAAGGAGCATTGGAAGTGCAGCAGATGTGTTCAGAAGCATGACTGTGTAAACATCTAAATGTTGAAATGCTTTATCGTTAAATCTATCCATACTCTTTGCAAACTAGAACTCAACCATCAAGTGCATGAAAAATGCACAAATAAATGGAAATAAATCAGTACTATAATCTGTGTCTGTAGCACTCAGTTAAGTAATCAGATATACAAGGTTTTCAAGAGGACAATGTGTAAAGTTTACACTGTAAACTTATGGGGGAATATAAAAATGGGATTTCAACTTCAGGGTTAAATTAAGTTCAGATAAATGGCGAAATTGTTTAAGCCAGCCGTTTTAGCTGGACAAATTAGAGTGCACATAGGGAAAGTTCAGACATCACAGACCAACATTTGTCGAAAATGACTCGGATGAAAGGTATTGCTGCTAGTAATTTTCATCTTGACTCATGACAAAAGGAGTTGTTATTGATTAAAAAATTAACTGAAATTTTGAATATTTCTAAATAGATATTTAAATAATAAAAAAACAAGACAGACAAGGTAGCTTTCTGTAGTATTTCTTATATTTGTATAGATTTATATATTACACATTTATTACTGACACCGAGCATCATAAAGCTGAGAAACATGGTGGAAATATTTGTCAAAATTTACATTAGGTGAGAAAAAAAAACATGCCATTGAATGTGGACATAAAAATAAAGAAATAAAAGATACTTTGTTTTTTTTTTTAATGTTCAAAAATGACGTGAATATTGAATATTGACGTGATGGCTGTAGAGGCAGCAAGAACCAGCTCGCTAACTACACAATTAGATCATATTCACTTGAAGAAACCAATATTGTATTGGATGCTACATTGACATTGACGTTCACCAGTTGATTTCTGCCTCTGTACTGACACCAACACCACATTCCATACTGAAAACGACTGAATTAAAATCACAAATAGTTTTTAAAAAAATGTACACAAAGACAGTGAGAATTTTGAATATAAAATATTTACGTTGTTACTTTACAAAACTGTTAGGCTGCTATCAAAGAGATAAAAAGTTCCTGGTGAAAACAAGACGTCAGTCTAAAGAACGTCATTGTTTTCAGTTTCATTTAGATCCTTCATTGTTGGTATTTAGTGTTTTTCATTTTAAGGTACAAATGGTGTCTGCTATGGCAGGGATTGGAGTAGCCCTTGGAGACATGGTCCTCCACAGAAGACAAGGCAAATAGCCCTTGTATGGGGGGCAGACCCCCTTAAAGCACTGTGAATGCTCACCACTGACTTCCAGCTCAAATTGAGAAATAAAGACTAAATGAGAAAACTCTTGACGTTACTAAGATGATGGTGAACTGCTGCGGGACAAAACTAATGAAATATTTAGAGATAAAAGAGTTCAAATCAATGCGCGGCAGTGGGGAAACTCTGGGACACTGCCTGCATTTAATTTTCCCCGTAACCTCCATTGGCACATTGTGCTTTGATCTGTATTTGGCAAACTTGCTCAAAGCAATTTCAAGAAACTAATATGTTCAGGTGATTTTTAACACAAAACACTCAAAAACAGACGTGACGGCACATTTGGTGAAAACCGTGTCCCTTCAAATTACATTTACCTAAAAATTTGGTAGTCTGTTGTTAATAAACTACACTGAAAGTGTGCACGTTCAAATTTCATCTTAATATGCTAATATTCAAAACATTTTGGTCTGTTTATCAACAAGGATTCCAAATATGTCAGTGTTTGTAATTAGAATAATCTCACAGTGAATTCTTTCATTGGGTGTTTTGGTATTATTTCTTCTTAAATTTCAAAATATTCCATCTATAAGGCCTGAGATTACAGAAAACGTTTGGATGATGTCTATAACGGAAACAGCGCGTGCTTTGCAGTGCACTGTTTGAAGGACAAAGGCTAAAGATTAGGCAGTGTTTTCCCTTCAATATCCTATTAGGAAGCATAAAGAACTGAACTGGCACTTCAAAAATGAAGGAAAAGGAAAACAAATGGGGAAAACGTGTTCTTTTAGACTTCAACAAGCAATTATTTGAAGTAAAGAGGCACTGAGGTCAGTGTATATACGTTTCCTTTTGCTGTCAAGCAAGACACAACTAACCAATAGGTTCTCTTAACAATGTTAAAGTGAAAATGGCACTAAATTGTAAAAACAATCCATAAATGTAATTGAAATTGAAAGCTTATACCTTCATTGCACATTCATAATAATAAAAAAAAACTGAAAACAAGAAATTAGAGGGAAACAATGTGAATTTAGCATACGAATGTGCTCAGCTATGAAAAAGATCATGGCATTCTAGACAAGTAAGGCGTTCTTGTGAGCATGAAGTGATCTATTGCTGAGGCATTTTCTCCTGTTTTTCATAGTTTTTTCCCCTCGTTTTGTTCTCATTGTCACTGTGACTGACTGAATACAAATGGAGAAATGGATGCTCAACAAATATCCAGAAAGATTGTTAGTGCAGTGTTTTTTTGTCCTTTTCTGTTTAGATATGCTGTATGTTTATACACATATAATTCATATTACAAATTGTTAATTATTATACATATCAAAATAACATACACTACCGTTCTGACTTTATAAAAGTCTGAATAGATCAAAAAGTATCAAAGATTAAAGATTAATGATTTCATTCGCCAGTATCCTGACGTTCCTCCTTTCTTTTCTTTTTTTTTTTATTTTTCTTTGTACACAGTGTTTGATACTCAGTGCTACGTTAGCGTGTAGTATAAAAATCTCGAATCTCCAGAAAGGTGCTTCACTGGAACTGGATCGTTCAGAACGCAGAGAGGAAACAGAAGCATGAGAGGCTTTTCAGCCCACCTTTTCCATCCCCTCTAACAATCCTGCATAAATATCATTGAGAACCAGTGACAGAATTAATGAAAGAACAGAAATTAACCTCCAGATTCCCTGCATTTGAAAGCGGATCTCAGATCTCAACAGTCAGCCATATAGCGGCCTGTGAATGTAAACAAACACATATTGACATTTTATCTTCCGTCAACTATGCCATTTCAAAGACAAAATTACCTTGAAAAGACGCTTGATTGAAAACTCTTGAGATATAAACTATTATAATAACATAAAATCTTCTGGTGGTAGTGTATCTGGTGTTTTGATGAAGTCAATCATTCTTACCACTGGCGAATCTCTTCTTATTGAGGGAGAGCCGGTAACCGGAGCCGACTAGTTCCATATCTACACCAGACAGAGTGCTGCCCTCGCTGAAGAACTGAACAGCCAGGGTGGCAGGGATGGATGGACCATCAGACAGCTCAAACTTTGCCCTTAAAGAACCAGATCCTGACACATACATAAAGTCAACTTTGAAGTACTTTGTGCCAGAATACTTTTTAATCTGTACAACATTACAACACAAAATTGCGGATTTTGACCATTTTCCAATTCATTTTCATTTTGCCTTTAAAACTCTTATATAAATTCCACTATTTATTTGCATGGGAAATGAGAAACAGCCCTGTAAAGCACTTTATTACAAGCTGAGTGTTTAATTTTGATTCCAATGCAGGTTGTGCGCAACAAACATCCTTATTCCCTTATTCTGTAAAACAGGTCGCATCGCTTCCGATTCAGGTCTTTTGTATGCAATTTGTTAAATATAGAGCTTTTTTTATTTATTTTTTTTTACTTGAGATACCTTCAAAAGAGCGAGCAAAGATGAGCATTAGCAATGTCCATCGCATTTGCAGGCTGATTTCTAATTTTGTTTTAGTTTTCTTCTTCTCACTAGCATTTAAATCAAATAAAACTCCAACAATTAAAAGGACTAGCTAAGGTAGCTGATTTTGCACTGCTGTTAACACGTTCTGCGACAAGAGGATGCAACGTTGTTTGTTCTGTTTGTAAGTACAGAAGAACAAGATTGTTTTGCACCTTAGTTTCATCATTTTTTTGTTTTTTTTAAAGGATGTTTTGAGTTTTAAAAGTTACATTATGTTTCTATTTTAATTTCAAATGATCATTGAAAAAATTTTTTTTTTTGCACAAAGATGCTAATTTAACAATGATATGCAGCAGTGAATCAAAATCTTGGTTGACAGTGCTGTATTTATCTTACCTTCATTTTCAGACTTGGCAGAGATGTCACTCAATTTCCATAACGTTTTACTCTGTTCTGCATTCCTATTTAAAACACAGTATCAATCAAATAGTTAAACTGAGCTGTGTAAGCGGCTCAGATTATGCAAACAATATCATTCAACAATTTGCGGTCAGTAAAAGTATTTTTTTTAAAGAAATTACTAAATTTGATTTGTTCAGCAAGGGTGCATTAAACTTTAAATCAGAAGTGACATTAACTTTTATATTGCTACAAAACATTTCCATTTCAAATAAATGATGTTCTTTTGAACTTTGCATTATTAATAAAACAATCCTGAAAAAATGTATCAGTTTACACAAAAATATTATGCAGCACAACTGTAAAATGTTACAGGAGTAAATTACATTTTGAAATATATTAAAATAGACAACAATTCTAAAAATTAAAAATAATATTTTTTTAATAATAATGATAATGTAATTTAAAAATAAAAAAAATAAAATAAAAATAATAATTTTACTGTATTTTTGATCAAATAAAAGCAGTCACGGTGAGCAAGAGAAACAAACTAACCCCAAACTTTTGAAAGGTAGTGTAAATTGTGTATCTAATTTAATATTACAGTGATTGGGTCCATACCTCAGTGTTTATTTGTATCATAAAATATTGCATGTTTGTTTGTATGTTTTATGTGCCTACACCCTTCAACTCACCAGATGGCGTTGGGGAGTGACTGCATGTTGGTGACTCCGCCCGAGACAGGCACTAGCACCTGTAGGTTGGTGAGCACAGCAGGGGGCTGCATGGCCTCTGGGTTGTATCGGTAGTCCACTCGCAGGTCTGTTGTAGTAGGGGCACATTTCCAGTACACCACGAGGTTCAGAGGCGTCGACTGAATCCCATTTGAACATGCCTGAGAAAGGAGGGCCAAAAGATCTTTGCTCACCACCCGAGGACAATGGCTTATCATCAACCTGATTTACACAACAATAATCATGCGAACTAAATATCAACAGTACATATGCAAAATAGATTTGTGATCTCGATTCAAACACCCACGTGATCTTATTTCTAAATGACGATTCGGGTCTGACAATTAAACCTTTCACAAGTAGGATGATTGCAAACATTCAAATCTGTGATCACACTGCCGCTGACCCAGAGGGAGCAGTTGTTCATGTATTGGTATGAAACAGCTTCACAAACAGTCTTTTCTTCTAATTCTCTGTCACAATAACTTAAATTATCACAAAAGTACTGGCATTGAAATGTATAGTTTAGATATAAACACTGATGTCTATGGAAGCGATAAAAAAAAAATAGAGTAAATATCCTGTTTTTATACGCAAACAGTTACACCAGTAGATGGCGACAAGTGACACTTAAGAAATATATAGTATATGTCATTGAATCATTCATTCAAGAGATTTGTTTAAAAATGCTGATTCATCCAGTAATGAACCAAGTGGAGTCTTTATGAGTCAAGTTAAGTCACCTTCATTTATATAGCGCTAATAGCGCTAGCACTAAAGTGAACAACAGTAGTCCTAGTACTGAGCCTTGTGGTACTCCACACTGAACTTGAGTCTATTTAAAAGAATGTTGTGGTCAATAGTATCAAATGCAACACTAAGAGTGAGTGAGTTGTTGAATCATTTATTTAAACCACTTTTTTAAATAACACAAATTAAATTGTTTTTAATTAGACTGCAGCAATTTTGTCAGAACCTCTAGTAAACTTCATGTTATTTTGTTTAGTTGTCTATTCAGAATCGTGGGAGAATCGTGATTTCTATTTAAAAAATAAAAATAATATTAATAGTGATTCTCAATTTATCCAGAATCATGCAGCTCTAATATGCAAGCAACTAGAAAAGATAGTGCTAACAAGCTTTACTCACGTGTTTCTTGAAGAATTCATGGACTAACAGTACTATCCCAAAGGTAACAGAATGGAAAGCTATGAACCTGGTACTTTAGGATGTCCACGTTGTAATAGGATGCAGCGGGATTCTGCTCAGAGCTCTTCCTGAGGTACGCCGTCAATGCAGACATGTTCAGCCAAAAGTCCTTACTGTTTGTGTCACTCTGGGAGGAGTCACTGGTCACACACACACACACACACACACACACACACACAAAAACATAAAGAAAACGCAATTAGGACATTTACATTTATCAATTAACTTACATTTATTATCCACTGCGCCATCACCACCCACAGTGAATTCGAACCCAGGTCTCTCGCACCAAAGGCATGTGTCTTATCCATTGCGCCATCACCACCCATTAGGAGCTCAATAATTCAATGCAGCGTGTCATTGGAGCAGCATGGAATAACTAACCCTAGTCCAGCAGCTCAACTATTAAATCACAAATCCCTCCTGATTTGAAAAGTCATGCTTGGGAACTGCTGGCACGAACTCCCACAACAAGAAAAAGGATCAGTGCCTGAGCACTTTAGTGATCATGATGCTACTATATGAAATCATGAATAAAGTAAGAAGGCTGTTGCAAATATATATAAAAAAATGTTTTATCACTTTCTCATATACACTTGATTTTTTTAAATTATTAATATTATTATTTTGGCAACATTTTACAATAAGGTTCAATAGTTAACCAACAATGACCAAAACATTTTTTTTACAGTATTTTTTCATCTTTGTTAATAAAAATCCAGCTGTTCATTGGTTGTTCATGTTAGTTCGCAGTGCATTAACTAATGTTAAAAAATACAACCTTTGATTTTAATAAAATATAGTAAATATTGAAATTAATATTAAGTGAGGGATAATGTACATCCAGCCGGTTGTTCTCTCAAGATAAACCTCAACAGGGTGATGAGGACCCAGACATGAAGCGGAGGTAATAAGTGTAATATTAATACTGTAATAAGTATAAGTATTCCCGCTTATTACACAGCTACTTGCCACATAAGTAAATAATTAGACACGAAATACTGATCTTGAAATATTTTATTAGGTCTTTAAATGCAATGCTTCTGCGGAAAGCAGTTGCAGCATGGCAAGTGGCGAAATCTCAAATTATGGAGATAAGAGATATTGATTTCCGATTAAACTGTTTTAAAATTGTACCTGTTTGTATCTTATAATCCAACAGCGAGTCCATGATACTGGATGGCATAATTAAATAACTGTACACAAAATATTGATTCGACTTAGTTTTAATATTTTTTTTTAGCTCAACAAATGCCAAACTTCCAAGAAGAAAAAAAGTTCCTTACTATGTGTGTAACGCTGCTGACTTCAGTAATTCGGATGAGCTTATGTTTGAAAGGTTGTTATCTGGGAATAACATACCGCTGGATGGCGCGATTGACAAATAAGAATCAAGTATTCCACATAGCCAAGTAATAACTAAGATTAATAAATGCTGAAGATGTATTGCTAATTCTGTTTAAATATACATTTTAAAAAGTAAATAATTCCTGTTATGGCAAAGCTGATTTTTCAGAGAATTTTCAGACATTTTTTCTAATATGCTGATTTTCTCATTATCAATGTTGAAAATAGTTATGTTGCAAAATATTTTTGTGGGAACTGTGATTCTTCTTTGATAAATAGAAATTTCAAATTTGAAATATAAATATTCTTTAATGCATCCTTGCTAAAATAAAGTTAAATTACTTTATTTGAAAAACTGGCCCAAAAACAGCCATTAGTAGAAACAAGTTAGTGTGAAGGCACACACTCACCTGTGCAGTAGTTGCTGGTTAGGCATAATTTGCTCTAATCTGCTGGTGTTTGAGAGTTTGAAGCTGAGTACAGCAGGAGACGGACTAGAGGTGAAAATCTTGATGATGCCGCTAGGGAAGGACAGGGTCATGTCTCCTGTGATCTTCACAATGCACCTAAAATCACATTTTTAAAAATCATTTTACAGAGATCCCACTCACAAAGAGCCACTGAAATATGTCAGTGCTTAGAATATCTAGACTAATGAACTAATAGAAAAAAATAATTTTTCCATTACTTTTTAATTCTGATATTTCAAGGTTTTGTCATGTGTATAGTATGTAAAGTCTGTGTGGTCTTCGCAGGGCAGATGACATGAAACTCACTTGCTGGGATCTGCTCCTTTGAAATACGCATTAACCGACTCTGTGAATGCTACAGCAATGGGCAATGCGTCCTGGGAAGCCAGTGTCACTGGACTGGGCCCACGAGATATCCCTATGAGGGAAAAGATACGGAGCAAATCAGACAATAAAAAAAACAGACATCCAAGTATGAATAAAAATAAATGGTGTTCTGAGGAATGTGTTTCAGTCAAGATAATTTAAACCTCTGCAGTGACAAACAATGACAGGTCAACAGGTAAAAGCCAAGGAAAAGACATCATCCGCCCTATTTCTGCCATGCATCCCCATCAGCCACAATGCACCAGACGCACAATAGTCAGTTTCACAATTTGAGATCAATCACATGGTGAGCCACAGAATGAGAGTAGTTATGGTTTAGCAGATGGGGCAATGCAATTGGTTGATCAAGGAGAGATGATCATTCTTGAGTTAGTACTGTAAGTTAGAACAAATGTTCTTCTGAGTTCTTTCACACTCTACCTGCCGGAGTTTCACATCTCTTCTCAAATGTGGGCAGTTTCCCCACAAAAAGATCGTCCTCTTAATTCAAAATGAAGAGTAGGAAACAGGGCACAGACACACACAAAAAAAAAAAAAACAGGACGAGAACACAGTTCACCAGTGAAGAATGAAGATGGAATGATCTGGTAAATGATGTGTTGACCATATGATGAAAAACAATGTGTAGAATATTATGTGTGCATATTAGCTTTCCTTACACATGGACAAGAATATAATATAAAAAACATTCTGAAAGATATCATGTATCCTTATAACCATAGAGTATATGAATGGTGATATGGATGATGTGACAAAATATTTAGTATGTGCAGCTTGTGTTCAAAGGAGACTGAAGACTCACCGACAGTAGGTGTGTTGCTGGTGCTCAGGGAGGTGTTGGAGCTGAGAGAGGAGGAGCTCTCGGCACGAGCCAGAGGAGCAGCGGGAGGAGGGCTGGAGTTGGACAGCTTATGAGGACTGAATGGCCGGCCCTACAGAAAACAACCAACTGATTATTAATAATTCACAGCATTCAGGGGGAATCAGGAAATATCTCCTCTACTCACAGACTCATTGATGCCCGTCAGCTTGGCTGCTGGCAGTTTGGGCCTTGATAATGGTCTTGGAGGAGGGACTATGGCTGCTGTGCCCAGGGGAGTAGTCGGCCTGTTTGGAGGTGGTACTGTGCATGAAAAAAAAGACATATTTTAGAACCACAAGAGGTACGAACGAAAAGGGGTTTAAAATACGGAGACAGCACCCACTGAGCGTGATTTAAAAATCAGCAATGCCGAAAAACATTCAAAATGTGGCTATACTGGATTTGGCGTCATACAGAAAACTGTCAATCAAATCCAAACTAACAGTCAAAACCAAAGACAACGCCTGATGTTCAGTCGCATGCAATGGCCAATGTCGCAATATAAACAGAGAAACAAATAAGAGCAAGAAATTATAAGACCAGGTAAGGAAACTGAAAGAAACATGCACACTTTAGACCATCTTAGTCATTATGTTCTGGTTTTAGAAAACATTGGATATGATATTTTCTGACCAAGTTTGCAGAAATACATTAATTTGAGTAATTGTACTGTTGCTTTGTGTAGCTGAACCAAAATTATTATGAAAAATAAGACAAAAATAGAAAAAATACAAAGAAAACAAAAATATAGAAAACAAACAAAATATAGAAATCAAACAAAAATATAGAAATCAATATATTTTGTTTAGAAACTGTATAAAACAAAACAAAACGGAATAAAACCAAACTTGGGCTCCACATTTCTTTTACAGGAATAAAGACTATGATGGCTTACATGTGATTATTTGGTTACATTTGTATTATTCAAATAAATAAACAACACAGAAAACACAAAAATAAAATAAATTTTCACCAATCAAACAACAAAAGTCAAATAAATCTAACTCTTACTGAAAAAAAAAAGGAAATCCAAACAATTGCAATGAAATAAAATAAGTTTGAAGTAAAAACATCAGGTTTGTTAAAATCTCAGTATGTTTATCTCACTGTCATGTAGCCATGGGACAGTGTTGGAACATGCTTATGAAAACTCTCATTCCTCAATATTACCATCCTGCATGGATCGGGCTGGTGCTTCCTTTAGAGAGGGGGTGCTCTCCTCTTTCCCAATGCTGCCAAATGGGTCACCAGTCTCTCTGAAGAAAAGCTTAGGCTGTTGAGACACAGGCACTGACCGAGGTCTCGCTGGTTGATGGGATGGTCCACGACATGGCACAAAAGCATCATTGAAGGCAATCCATTGGCTCTGGGCCCAGGCTGAAAGTATGTCTGGACCAGCGGCGATGGGAGCACTGAGAGGGGGCTTGTGGATACCGTAGTCCTTAGGAAGAGCTTGTAGGGCTGGAGGTACGCTCAGAGCTCGAGTCGGGCCCGGGCGGAGGGGGGCAACAGCCTCGTTGGGGAGAGGGGTGGAGGAAGGAAAGGGGAGAACAGGGAATGACGGGGTGCACAGTTTGGCGAGACTGGGAGGAGAAGGGAGTTTGGAGGGAACAGGCAAAGCAGGAGGCTCGGTAACATCAAGACTGATTGCTGAAGGAGAGGTGGGCTCCGACTGTAAATCCACTTCTGTTACAGGGGTCATCAGAGAGAAAAGAGTAATGATGCTTGTAAAAATGAACCATATACTGACAGGCATGCTGAAAAGACTTCATGGGAAAAAATATGACAGAAACACAGATGACCTGGATATGATATTCAGAGGAGGTGCTATGTTCTCTTAATCTGAACGTGCAATACAGCTCAATATTCACATGATTACATTAAGAAAATGTCACATAAACAGAAACCCAGTATTAAAAAGTATTCTGGGGGGAGGGGGTGGGTTTT
>JAOTRC010000034.1:17209450-17223967 GCA_027497675.1 Cyprinella lutrensis
TAAATATACAAGTTTGATAAAAAATGGTCATTTTAGAAGAAAATTTCAAATGGCATTTAGAGGCTTTTGCATCTGAAATCTTCATATTTAACTGTGCATGCAGGCCTGTGATGAAGAAGCTTTGATACACTCCTCTAGCTTAGAAAAGCTTCGAAAATATCATGAAAAATTACCTCTTCAATCAGGTAACATCTACACCCCATAGAAGGCTGCAAGTCTCTCTTTGAGTGGAAGGGGAAACTGGTCCGAAAAGCGTCTCCAATTCTCGTCTCCAACCTGGTTCTTAAACCCATGCAAGATCTAACAGGGAACACGCACTTAAGTATGAAGCATGCGTCCACAATCACCTTGAAGGTTTTCCCAACTCACACACTCATGAAATATTTACACGGCGCTCTACCTTATAGAACATTTCTCGAAGATCGTCTTTTGGGTTCATCCAGGATGCTACAGCATCACAGAAAAATATAAAGTCCTGAAGAGGGATGGTAAACAAAACAAAGAGGATCATTTTCGATTGTCAGAGCACTCAGAGAGACATCACTGAAAATATGGTGTCGTACCTGCACCACACCACCAGGGTTGACCGTGATCATGGTGCAGATTCCTCTGAACGCAGAGTCTTTTTCTTCATTGTCTCTTATATTGCGAAGAGAGGTGCACCTAGTGAAGGGAAGAACCAGTTTTCAAATAACAAGCCTGTGCGGTTAGTTTGCTTGTGGACTAGCACAATCAACACAATATCATGACTATCACCTCAGAGCACCTTGGGACGGGCAAACGTTTTATATCACAGAGATTGGTCAATCGAGAAACCAACATTTTTGTCTTCTATGTAATGAAAACATTCTCTTGTTGACCTGAAGAATTCAGCTTGTTGCGATATTTCCTGACAATCCCAAAATAATTTTTACAGATTTTTAAAATCTTATTTTTTAGCATCAATATCATTGGTTCTTAAACATCTACCTTCTTTAGAAATTATGTTAATGTTTATAAGATCTTCAGCTGCTTTTGTGGTAAAACAACCTACTTCTTTATAAAAAAACAAGTACAACGCTTACAACAAATACAATGTCTATATAGCACCATGTATTCAGTCAGCTGCTAGTTTATAGAGTTAAACTAGTGCACATTTTGGGGCAGGCATTCTGGGATAGAATCATGCCGCTAAAAGACTCCACATCTAATGGGGAGGAAAAATACTTTTTTAAAAGAATATCTTCTTTTTATCCGTAGATAATTAGCGCTTTTGTTTCCTGAAACCAGCAAGCATTTGCTATTACCCCATGCACTCAATTAGTTGTTAGATAGCGACAATAAAAGACGAAAACAGAAGTGAAAACTGAAATAAATCAATTGAGAATACATGAAGGTGCTACTGAGGCAAATTAAACAACAAGACCTAGAGGGACAGGGTTAGTCACATGGTTGCCAATGATTTAGACTGAATCATACAGAACAGAGAGAAAGGTAGAGAGAAAGTGAGAGGTGCCTTCTCTCAAATGTCTTGAACAGGCCTCCTACTGTGTCTTCTTGCATGGCAGAAAGATATAAATATTACCTTAGCGAAATTGTATGCTTTGTATATACAACTCTGGATGTTCCTATACTAGCGCAAGGCATGAAGAAAAACAGGAGCCTTTTCAAGTACACTGGGACAAGGTTTGGAGAGAAACTGAGCGAGTGAGAGAGAGAGAGAAAGAGAAGAGCCAGAAGATAGACATAAAGAGGAAACGAATGAAATAAAAGATTGAATAATACACACCAGGGTCTTATAAACTGCTGTAGCATGGGTGCCACCTCTTGAGGACAAACGTAACCAAGACGACCAATTGTTATTGCTAAGGTAACGCAATCACGGTTATACAGCACCAAACGCCAACCAAGACATGAGCGAATGAGGGGGGAGGAGAAAACAAAAAGAAACAAACAAACAAACAAACAAACAAACAAACAGACAACTCAGAAACAGAACTCAACAGAATCTGTGTATGAGAATAAACACAAGATTTCACTAGTGCTCTTCACAGCCCCAGACTACAGGGTCAAATGTAAAAATATGACACTAAAAAACATAGATTTCGTTTAAGGGAGGAGTCTTAAAAAACACAGCTTCTTTTCCAGCTCAGAGAAACTTAAAGTGTCCACCAAATGTATGTAACGTCTCACTCTCTACATCGCCATCATGATCGCATGTTCTTTTTTTCGTCCCCAAATCCCCGTTTTAGAGATGAAGACTACAGAAATCTTGTTTTATAAGATTTTCTCCCTTAAACTCACAAAAAATTTCTTCAGTAGAACAGAAAAGTCTTGTCTTTCTTTCTGTCTCTTTTAGTAATGCATATTACGCCAAGCGAACTACATGGAGAGGACTAGATTCCACCAGGATCTTAAGAGGCACAGAGGAGGGAGACCTAAGTTTAAGAGACACAAAACTATGCAACATTCTCATTAAAGACAGGCATTTATGAACAGTCCAATGAGACATGCAGAAAGCAGATGATTGGCTCATTAGAGAACGCAGTTCAGTGCAGGATGGGCTGATTCACAGTTAAGCACTGTCCACCATTATTACATTAATTAGTAGATAAACTCACTATCATAACATTAATGATATCAAACCTGCACCATAAAGAAGAGATCGACCACTGTTCAAAAGTTTGGGGTTGTGAAGATCTCGTCTCTTATGCTCACCAAGGATGCCTTTATTTGATCGAAAGTACAGTAAAAAAAAAA
This sequence comes from Cyprinella lutrensis, assembly GCA_027497675.1. Lineage (NCBI taxonomy): Eukaryota > Metazoa > Chordata > Actinopteri > Cypriniformes > Leuciscidae > Cyprinella > Cyprinella lutrensis. Next base: position 17,212,190 of record JAOTRC010000034.1, read on the forward strand.
CAATATCGTGAAATATTACATTTTTATTTTTACAAAGAAAATGTATTTATAAATACAATTATTTTTATATATTTCAAAATGCATTTTATTCTTGGGATGGCAAAACTGAAATTTTCTGAAGCTATTGCTCCAGTCTTCAGAGAAATCATTATTTTTATCAATTTCTTATAATTATCAATGTTGAATTTTTTTTCAGGATTCTTTGTATAGAACGTTCAGAAGAACAGAATTTATTTTATTCCCTTTTTTGTAATAACGTAAAAGCATTTGCTGTCACTTTTGATCAATTTAATGCATCCTTGCTAAATAAAAGTATTCATTTATTTATCTTACTGACCCCAAACTTTTGAACAGTAGTTAATTAATAGACTAAATAGTTAATAAAAGGACTTTGTCTTTGTGACATAAATAATCAAGACATCAGCAATCCTGCATCAAACATTAGCCATCCTTGACTAAACAACATTCAACATCTATTGGCAGATATGCATTCACATTGAAAAAGAAAAGTAACTAAAACAACAGAAATAAATCGACAAACAGGAACACATCTACAAGTACCCTTGTTTCTTTGGGAGTATGTTAGGAGCATTACACTTCACCCTCATTTAAAAAAAGGCATCAATGTCGGCGGCCATTACGGCTCAGACTAGAGCTTCAATTTGAGCAGTCCAATTAGAGTGGAGTGTAACTGGGATATATTTTGTGAGGTACAGGTGCTATACGTTCATCTAAACACTACAAAACAGATTTAGTTTGAGTTTAGACGTGTTCTCTGAATTAAAAGGGGGAAAAAAGACTATTTAAGGGTAAAATTTTCAAGTAAAAAAAAATCTAAATCAAAAGAGAGCAGGTCTTAATATTCCTTTCATGGCTGTTTTACATGTATCATTGTTTGTAATATCTCACTGACTGATGCTTGTGGCTTAATTACAGTGATATTAACTCTACTTCTAACATGGAATTCACCGTTTTATTAATCCACTTCAGTAAATACCATGGCTGGACTGTTACAAGGTCTGTTGTGTTCATTTCTGAAGACAGGATATTCTGAGGGAACTAACTTTGTAATAGAGGAAAGGAGTATTACAATTGCTTTCATTCTTATTCATTACACATTACAGTAAGTTAGTTAATATTCACATCAAGTTATCTTAAAACCTTTACCAAACCTTGTAAGGTCCACTTCCTGGAGTTTGTATGGAGATTAATAAGCACTGCGGAACGGGGACTAGGAGAGTTTGGGAAAGAAAGAGGGCGGAAACCTCTTGTGAGGGGTCAGCCTGTTCTAGCACCCCTCATATGGTACCTGTATTCTCCAGCAGAGTCTTGGGTGTGTTGGGTCTGTTTATGATCTCCACAAGCTGCTGTAAAACCATCGGGACATAAGGCTGCATCTCAGAACCTAAGCGGAGAGATAAATAGCATTTTAACCTTAAAGGTATAATGAAATGAGTGAAATCAATTACTGAAGATGATGATGAAACCCTCACCCATTTGAATAGATATCTCTCCAATGGCCCATGTTGCGTTATTGCAGACTGATATCAATTCTGGGTTCAGGTTTGTGCCTAAGATAGGCATGAAGTTAGCTAGAAAGGAGAGATTAACAAAAACAAACAAACAAAATTAAAAAGAAAATAGTTCCTGAAGGTAAACCGAAATTGAGAAAGTGTCAGGGAATATGTGCAACCACATACCAATGCAAGGTTTGACATGTTGGAAACAGGCTTTGGTCAAATCTCCCAACAGGGCAAATGAACTCTGTCGAACCTCTGGCATTTTATCCTTTGAAAATACAAAAATCAAAAGACCATTTTTTCAAGACTTTTCTTTGCTGAAAGTGAGCCATTCTAAATTCATAAAGTTGCATGGTTGAACTTACTGTGGCACAAACACATGGTTCAGACCGAAAAATACACTTCCCTTAAAGGGATACTCCACTTTTTTTGTAAATAGGCTCATTTTACAACGCCCTCAGAGTTAAACAGTTGATTTTTACCATTTTCGAATCCATTCAGCCGATTTTCTGATATTTAGAAGACTATCAGTAACCAGACCGTTTCTGGTCTCATTGACTTCCATAGTAGGAAAAAATATATACTATGGTAGTCAATGAGAGTAGAAACTGTCAGAAACTGAAGGGGAACAAGACACTGCGTCCTAAAACGCTATGGAAAAGCTGTGCGAGCTCCCGTTAGAAAGGGAACTGAAGAGAGGAACTACACTTGGGTATGGACAAAGCAACTGAAACAACCGAATGGTATTGTTGAAGTCCTCTTAGTTATATTAGGCTTAACACATATTACAAAACCTTGTTATGCTGTATAGTTACCTGCATGCACTGGTACATCAGAGTGAGAATGTTGCTACGGGCAACAAGCTGTTCAATGTTCCCGCCGAGACCCTCTGCTAGTCCGCTGAGCAGATCCAGAGCCACAATCATGAAATCTTTATCAGGAGCTTCATAAAACTCAGGCTGCGTCTGGTGAAGCTGTGCGACAGATAGAGAGAGATCATGGGATATCCACTATGTTAGATAATACAATGTTTTTAAATGATGCCTGTATCTCATTTTGCAACACTTTTTACTCTCTAGTATTTTCTTTAAGCTAATACTGGAATGCTTGATGTATGAGTGATCTCTCACCACGGCATGGGCGAGTGTTTTCTGGACCAGGTTGACACAGCGTTGGTAGACAGGCTCACAGTATGGCAGGAAGCCACTCTGCAGGGCAGTGGCCACAGACGAGAGACACTAAAAGAGGAATTCATGTAGAAAGATCTTGTTTTGAATCACAACCAGGACATAAAGGACATACACTGACAAAAGCAAAATTTTAAACAATACAAATATTTGATTTCCTCTGACTTCGGCTAAATTAGTGCTTTTTTTCTGCATGTTTTAGAATTAAACTGACCAAAAGTGACAGTAAAACATTTATAATGTTACAAAAGATTTGTATTTCATAATGCTGTTCTTTTTAACAATCTAATATCAGAATGATTTCTGAAGGATCATGCGACACTGAAGAAATTATGCTAATAAGTCAGCTTTGCCATCACAGGATTACATAATATTAGGCAATACTAGGAATAGATACTTTTTTTAATTGTAATAATATTTGCTGAGCATGAGACTTTAAAAAAAAATATCTTACCAACCCCAAACCCTCTGAACGATAGTTTACATAAATGAAATATTAGATCACTACCTCCAGCAAGGGAAAGAGGTCTTTATCTTCATCTTTTAGCTGGTTCCATTTTTGTATCAATGGAGGCATCAGCATCTGAATATATTCCTGCAAATAGAGAACAGTGCATGTGAACAACACCACACATAAAGAAGACATACATGTGTTTATTAGACATTCACAGGCAGTTACTGAAAAGTTGCTGGCAGACAAAGCAAGAGAAATGTTGATTATAATTTCATTAAATCTTTAAATTACAAATAGTTTACTTTAATTCAAATGTTCTACCTCTACTGTATGTGTTTGAAAAATAAAGATATATGCCTGATACAAAAGAGTCTGTGTTTATTTGACCGTGCAATTACTGGTTTGTTGAGATGGTGGCCCACTGAGTCAGCCAGAGTCCCAATGGCATCATAGAGAATGAGTAGGTTCTTGTGTTGGTATTTACTGAAAGCAAAGACCAACGTGTCCAAAATATAAGCAAGGTACGGAACCAGCTCAGTGCAAGCCTCCTCCTCAAGAGTAGCAAAGGCACTGTGGGAAGAAGAGTCAAAGATTAAAAGAGGATAAAAAGAGATCTCAAGTGATCTTTAAACAATATTGCGACACACGCTCACCTGCAGGCGGCCTCTTGGACGCGTTTGTTGCTGTCAAGTATCCGTTTGAGCAGTTCAGTCATGAGCGGTTTGAGGTAGGTGTCGGGGGGCTGGCTAACAACCCAGTGTGCATAGCGGCTCAGAGTCCAGCAAGTGATGGATCGAACCAGCGCCTTCTTATCAGAGAGACACTGTACCAGATGTGGAATCAACTCTGGCAAGTAGGCGATCATCCCCTGCATACAGCCTAAAGAAAAGGAAAAAAAGAGAGATGGAGGTCACACTTTATTAATATATTCATTCTAAATTAACTACATGTACTTGGTGTGCAATTATTTTTTTAAGTAATTACACATTTTTTCATAAGTACAGTAATTAACTAAAGTGACACGTAATTTGAGCAACACTAACACGTTCAAATAAAGTATTACCCAGTTAAGATATAAATTTGTATTTATTTTTTTAAACAAAAAGTATACATATATAGTGGTCCAAAAGTGAGAGCCAGTAAGATTTATTTAAAGATATAAATACTTTCTTTCTGCACAAACACTTTAAATTGCTCAAAAGTGACAGAAAAGGTATCTTTACAAAGATTTTGAAAACAAGCTGTACTTTTGAACTTTCAATTAATCAAAGAATCTGGGAGATGTACAGTTTCCATAAAAGAATTTGGCAGCAAAGCTGTTTTCTATTTAATATTTATAATATGAAATGTTTATTGAGCTGAATGATTTCAAAAAGATCTTGTGACACTGAAGACTGGAATAATGATGCCATTACAGGAAATACATGTATTTGAAGAATATATTAAAATAGAAAAAGAGTTCTTTTGAACTGCAATAATATTTCACAAAATTGTATTTATGATTAAAAATAGATAAACGCAAACTTGATGAACATAAGTGATTTTTTTCAAAAACATTTTCAATCCTTTGCTGTGTGTGAATCATATTATGCGTTTGTGTGTCATTTTTGAATACCTTCAGCAATGGCTCCCAGTACAAGAATGCCCGACTCTTTAATAAGCCACTCTGGATGGAACAGTAGTTCTTTCAGTAGAGGAAGAATATGCAACAGCAAATCATCTCTGAAAACATTCGCCAAGACATCCAATGCAGCAGCAGAACATTTCCCTGCACACATCAGAAAAAACAATCAAGACACAAGCAAACGGACTTGGCTGAGTCTGTCATTTCTAATCTTCACCGCTTCTTACTCAAGTTCCAGTCTGAAATAGTTTCATCGTCATCCAAATCATCTTCATCATCCTCCTCGTCCTCAATGGAGTCTCCTCCCTCGTGTTGCTGGGCAACGGTGCGTGAGCGATGGAACCTTGGGCGAATGTCCTGCTCATTGTCTGGGATGGCTTCATCCTCCTCAACATCCCCCTGAAAATCATTTACTTATTAAGAGATTAAGTTTTCTAGTTGTTGTTTTTTCCACAAACTTTTTGTCTTGACACAGTGTCAAGAATACACATAATTGTGTTCCTATAATTCGTTTATCTTTTTTTTTTTACTCTGATGGTTCATTTCATTTATTAAGCTAAGTAGATGCTTTGGACACCAAGAGTCTTAACATGAAAAGACAGAGATATGGAAAATAAAGTGCTACTAATTTGTCTATGACAGCCAAATGTAAATCAAAGGACAAGGTGGGGTTATTTTAATGTGGTTTAGCATCGTAACCAAATCACATGTTGGTTGTGCGCATGAACTCAATGGCAAATCACAAGTGTTTTATTTAGTCTATTTGCCCCAGTCTGATCCACAGATGTGTGTTTTATGTTTCACTTCTATTTGAGGCGGCATATAAAAATGTCACAATCAGCTGATACTCAAAAAGAAGCTTTAAAACCAGAGAGAGAGAAACTGACCTTCAGCAGGATTATGTCAATTTCAGAGTATTTCATTCCATTCACAAGAACTGGTGTCAATCTGTCACAAAACATGGAAAAACATGACTGATCCTGATAAAGACGATGTTTTTAAATCAAAAAGACACGTGTGTGTGTGTGTGTGTGTGTGCTCACTTGTGCAGGTGTCCACACAGAACCTCCTTACACACAGGTTGCTCAGCAAGAGTGAGCCAAAACTCACAAGCCTCCAAAGCAACATTTTCATCTTGATCCTGTGTCCTCTGCAACATGTACTGAGAAATAGAAACAAACACTTTGAGCCTTATTCATGTAACACGAGCACAGAGCATAATTGTGTTAAAATATAACCAACACTAACCAATCCTAATCCTAACCAATCTATTTCATCAGAAATGATCTGAAAACAGGGCTTTAATTGTAAAATACCAAACTTGTCCTTCAAAAGCGCATTGGAACGAAGTGGAGTAAACAGAAGATACAATGTCAAAATTTCAAAACTTTTTAGGCCATTGTTATATAACAGTTAGTTTTGATCCTCGAATCTCACTTAAAGGCTTTCTGCTGATTTTTTACCACTTGGCATTGCTCGTCTCTGCCTGTTATAGACAGGCTGTCGCTCAGTCCAGTTAAGTTACATTGTTACGCAACTAGGTGGCGGCAAAGGACTGTCTGTCACTGTTCATTCAACGGAAATGTAAAAACAAAAAAATGCATATTCATTCAAATATAGATGTAACGAAATGGGCTGTTAATTATTTAAATATTTAATTTTAACTTTGAGCTCCACTTTACAAGACTAAGCTGAGCAGCAGTGCGGCCCATGGGCAACGCGAATATAGATCAATGGCATTTTTTCATTGTATCGACCAGAGCTGATGCCATTCATTAGAAATAGCCTAAAGTTAAATGTTGAAAGGATGATTTAAATAATAATAATTATAATAATAATAATTCTCTTTCCTTGATCACAGCAACCTTTTCACGAATATGACTTGATATGAGGGACAGATATTTTGTTCACATCCGATCTGCTGCGTGAGATCACGTGAGGCGCTTCCTCTGTCACGATAATCTTAACATTGTGCTGTGTGTGATTTTCAAATCTTGTAGTGTGTGAGCATGTTTAAGAGATTTGAGGGAAGAAAATCTGCAAAGATTTTAAAATCGGTTAGGATTTTAAAACTCCTGTAGTGTCAGCCAGGCTTCAGACAGTAGTGAATTCCTGCAGAGGTCAAAGTTCTCTTTCAGCGCTCATGTAATAAGAGTTATATTAGGTTTTTTATTAGAAGCTACAGGAGGTGTGATCTAACCTCGATGATGTTGTGCATTTGAGGAAGGAGACGGTCTAGTCGGACTTCCAAAAGCATGACTAAAGCTCTGCACACGTTCTTCCTCACTTCTGGCTCCTCATCACCTGCCAGTGCAAACAGGTTCTGAAGTACAAAGACACATGCATGAATATAAAAAAACATAATAAAATAACAATAATCAAAATCTTTGGATCATAACTCTATAATATGGAACAGTTAGTTTAAGCACATGTTAGGTTTGGAGGTAGTACCTCAATGAAAGGATCTATGTGTAGCATTAGGGCCTGTGTTCTGCTGATGATGAACTGGTTGACACAGGCAATGGCGTGAGACCTACAACAGACAACAAGCACAGTATATATCAAACAAGTCTGAACAATTGCTCAGCAAATTGCAATGTGTGTGTGTGTGTGTATATATATATATATATATATATATATATATAAACACACACACACACACACATATATATATATAACTGACATTTTAAGGCCAATAAGTATGTGGTTGACACTCCAACAAGTGGCAGTACTGCACCTTAATGCTGATTGTCAGCCGTCATAAAACGGAAAAAAGACGACACAGTGAGTGCTTCTCAACTGGAAGGCTGCACCCTAGTAAGGCTGCAAATCTAGGCTGCCAAGTCATCAAGCTCCGTCAAAAGCCGTATCAATTTGATTGATCAATGGAAGCCAGTCTTTGTTTCGAGTCCCTCATTCAGCTTATTTTCAAGGATGCATCAACTGTCTCCTTTCCGGCCTTCAGTCACCCACAATTCTTTGCACACATTTCAATTCACATTTCATAATTCAAAAGAGAATTAATAAAAAAATGAATCGGAAAAGAGCTCGTCCAATTTCATTATGCATTGCAAGACAAAAACATGATTTTGGAGGTAAAGGCCTTTTTTTTGTTTTGTTTCTAACGAAAACCACTGTGAGACCACAGGTGATTGTCATTCTCTGTATTGCATTAATAGAGTTTGTTTACATAAAGACTTTCAATAGTATAATTCTTTCTTCTCAACTTTTGAGTTTCACAATAATTTTAAGAGTTTGTTTTCCTGCCATGACCTTAAGTGAGGAAACATTTATGACGACATAGCAAAGCACCCTTCTAGACCAACTCATTTCAGTGCTTAATGTAGAGGAGGATTTGGCAATGTGGCCAAAAAAAATCATATCAGTAATCATCAAGATAAATGTCAAACAGGTGAACATTTCAAAACATGTTTTGTCTCTTAGAAAAGCACAGTAACTACGTTATATCGTGGCTTTATGTTTCTTCTGTTTTCGGCATCAGAGTTGTTAATGTCAGAGCTGTTTCGTCTGGTTTAAATCACAAGGCCTTTGATTTGTGGTTTGTATGAGAACTTTGCACCGAACTCAAGCACTTCTCACAGGTTCTCAGAGCACGTTTAGTGGTCACATGACTGAAATGGTCAATGAGTAATTGAGCTCACGCTGCAGTGTGTTTTGAGCCGAACTGTTAACATTTCCATAAGGCGCGTGGTTCAAACGAGCAAGCTATGACGCAAAAGGAATGAATGGCCTTATCAATGCGACGGGAGGCGCATCATTATTTGCATAGTGCACAAACATCACATCGAGCACTTATTGAACTTTTGTTATTGTTTCATCTAGGAAAATTATATTGCGACATATCACCCAGCTCTACTGTAGTCTACAAGAAGGACTGGACTATGAAGGACACAGCCTTACTAGGATGCAGACTTCCAATTGAGAAGCTTCCCGTGTTTAGCTAACAAAATCATGTTGGAGGAGATGACAGACAAAAGCAAGACACAGTGTGGGAGTTTTTTTGGATTGTGTAAAAAAGACAGGGCGGCGCTAGACACTCCTGTTGGAGGAGATGACAGACAAAAGCAAGACACAATGTGGGAGTTTTCTCAATTGCGTAAAAAAATTTTCTATAGATATCACAATAATATTGTTATTGTGTTCATGTGGTTTCATACAGCTGTGTTTCATCAGGGAACACATGCTTGTCTTACCTGATCTTGGGGCTATTGTGCTTGAAAAACTGCAGGAACTTCGGGATCATCACATTGAGCGGGCGGTCCAGCATGTCACTGTCCAGGATCTCAGCAGAGTCCTCACAGATCTTTTGCAGAGCTCCAAAAGCCCCCTGAAGGACAAACACAGCAGGAATGGAACAGAGACAAGTCATATATTTCCCCTTTACACTGAACAACCTCAAATTTTTAATCTAAAAAGCTTCCATTACAATCAATCAAACTGCCCAAACCAGCAATGAATGTCAGACGGTGACACGGGGGCCTTCAGCTAACAGACACTCCATTCCTATTTTTGGCATGACGTGCAGCCAGTGCTGCTGAAAATAAAATAATACTTTTGCCGTTGCCTCAAGCTCAATGCTGGCTCATGGACTGTCTACAATGAAGGGGACATGCAAAGCAGACAGCCAAAATCATTCATTTAAGGGAGACTTTATAGTAGAACCTGGGAAATACTGTAGTGACAGAGAGGGCGTAATCATTTTTGACCATATATAAGCAATCGGACAGTAAAGAATAATTAATAAATAAAAAAATCAACTCTTACACCAATGCACAAGGATACAACTCAATATATAAATCACCCATACAGAAAGCATCTTCTCAGGGTAATAACTGAAATCTTCATTGGATTAAAGTGGGTCTTGGACAGTGATCTGTTCAGTAGGCACTACGGACCTGGCTACCCTGGACAAATTTATAGATTTGTTGCAAAACACATTGACATTTTAATAGCCTGTACACAGCATGTGTGAGTGAGAGAAAATAATAAATGTTAATAATAATATTTAGAGTACTTATTCATATTCATTATCATTGTCGATATATTAACTGTTATACATAAACCCATGCATGGATTAAGCTAACCCTGCTTGTAGCGCTACAAGTATTGATAGATTTACAGCAGGTGAGGCTGTTGACTTTTATGAGGTCAACTTATGCAAGCTTGTTTGTTGAAAATCTGTAAAAAATAAAAAAAGGTAACTAAAACAGAACTGCGTGATATTCATGTTATAAAGTCAGAATTGTGAGATCACAATCGCATTAAAATCGTGTTAAAAAAGTTAACATTGCAACTTTTTTCCATCCAAATGTTGAAATAAAAAGATCCAATTATCTTTTACCTTTTTTCCACACTTAGTGAAAGAATAAAATATACTTTAATATACATTTCGACATGCAGCTAATTCCTCTAAATGATTAACTGATTTAAGCTACCTATATTCATTCTTGAACAACTTTCAAAAGCTCAGAGAAAAGATCTGGTACAGAACAATGCCAAAGCCAGACCCACCCAAACCATCAAGCTTCCTCCTGATCTCACAGACGTTCACCTGTAAGAAATCTAATCAGGTCACGAGCACAAACGGCGCCGTGGCAACAAGCTGTCTGGCTCGCTGTCGCTATGGCAACTGTATCCACTGTCAGCTTGCACTTTTTCAGAGATGGCACATTTTCAGCTGAGAGGAACACAGATAGGAAGATATCATTTGCATATTTATAATATTTTAGCCTTACCAATTAAAACATTCGAGCACAAGAAGACACGAAAGATAATTCGTGCGGGTCTGACAGAAAGCAGAGTCAGACAGGACTCAAATACTAATTTGAGCTCTTTGTCTTCTTGCACTTGAACTGACAATTTCACACAAAATTATGTCAAAATGCCCGTCTTGGCAAGTATCCTCGTAAACATAGTCGGTTATGTCTTAATTGAACGTAAACATTCGAGATAGAAAGCGCATGTGTAACAGTATCAGAATGATGGATGCATTGCCTTACAGTGACAGCAGGCTAATATACGACCTGCTGCTGTCTGTTTTTAATGTTAAAGGGACTGTGTGTAACTTTTCATGTAATTTGTTATTTAAAATCAATATTTTTATTCATAAATATGTCCTCAATGGTGTACAAATACCTCTGTCAATTATCTGACTCATCCTCGTAAACAAAAAATGAATTATCTTTATATACATAGGACAGGTAAGTCCACGGATAAGAATTAGGCTAATCTATATTTAATTTATACAGTGAAGACTATGCTATTTGTTTACTTTATTCATTGATTACTGTATTTTTTTACCCTCCAGTGTTATTTTATTACACTATTTACTTGTCTTTAACAGTGTTTGAAATGTATATCATATATTTTATATCTATAATTTGTTCATTTGCATTGTTCTTGCATTCCATGAAAAAGTCTGGAGGGTAAAATAAAAATGTGACTAGCCAATGGCACACTAGATGCAGCATTAGTGGAGAACAGCAGCATGTTTGCTGTCGAGGCTGAGGGGATGCTATGCTATCATTAGTACCTCAAGCGGTTAAACAAGGGGACAAAAACACACGAAAGCCAGAACCAAATATTAAACTTCACAATTATTACCATCTATTTGCATTAGTTTTTATGCAGCTGGTCGCTTATGCAATCGTTTTGCAGTGAAGTTGCATATTTACAGCTAGCGACATGAGAAAGCAAACTGTATCATCATGCAGGCAGCCAACAGAAACATAAACGAATCAGAAACACATTCGATATTAGTTCTTTTTTATGGTCACAGTAATACATATTTTGTTATTTTCCTTAGACAATCAAGTGTTCTACTATGTATTAGCATTTGATAACGCTTTGTGAGTATGTCATATGTTTGCATTATTTTTATGTCTTTGTTTATTACTTTCTATTTTATACCTTTTGTACAGCACTTTGGTTCCACTTGTGGTCTTGAAAGTGCTCTATAAATAAAGTTGAGTT
>JAOTRC010000034.1:17239228-17260485 GCA_027497675.1 Cyprinella lutrensis
TAATATGTACATTTTAGGTGTTAATATGTACATTTTAGGTGCTAATAAGTACATTTTAGGTGCTAATATGTACATTTCAGGTGCAAATAAGTATATTTTAGGTGCTAATATGTACATTTTAGGTGCTAATATGTACATTTTAGGTGCTAATAAGTACATTTTAGGTGCTAATATGTACATTTCAGGTGCTAATATGTACATTTTAGGTGCTAATATGTACATTTCAGACACTAATATGTATATTATAGGTGCTAATATGTACCACTAAAGTACCAATATTCAGCCTTTGGGTACAAAAGTGTACCTTTTGAAAAGGTACAGCCCCATTGACAGCTTTTTTACCTTTTTTTCTGAGAGTGTAAGTACTAATAAACAACCAATATCTTAGCAATATGCTTGCCCATAGTTAATAGTGAGAACTGGACCGTAAACTAAGGTGTTACCCTTAATTTTAATTATTTTCATTTCCACCCAGAAGATTGGCAGTCATCCTGGAGTGATGTTTTTTTTTTCCTTTAACTACACCTATAAACTTTGTCCAATCTTCACAAGACCAGTCTTGCACAAAACTGATGTTTTGAACGTTTGATTTTCACAACCATTACCGAGACTCTAGGGATGCATGAATATTAAAATTTTGGCTCATATCAACTTGCTGATTATTTCCATGTTGCGGCATATAGCCAATAAATAGCTGATAAACTAAATCTACACTGCTTTGAAGCATAATAAATAAATAAAAAAGAGTAAATCATTTAAATATATATATTTTTTTAAATAATAGTTTAAAATGTTAAATGTTGTCATGCTAGCGGGTATCACAACATGATAATATACAATATTAAAGATGGATAAGTATTCCACAAAAAAAAAATATCCCGATTAGACGTGATTTAATGATTTAATAGTTGTTATACAAAACTCTTTTTTTAAGTTTGAGTGACTTGCCCTCAAAATGTTTGAGACGTGCTTTTAGATACATTTGTATCTCTGTTGTTGGCTCAGCACGAGCGTTGACTCATTCCACTATGTTTCACCTCTCAGAGAAATAATAAGTCCTGTGATCTGTGAAACTTCAAAAATCCCCAGGATATAAATAAATAATCCACCAGACAATGGCAAACTTTCCGATTGTGCTGACATTTCAGAACAAAACACTACAAGAGACCATAAATCCTTTTTGTTCCGCCAGTGCAAATTAATATCTTGCCATTTCCACAATACCTAGAATCAGAGTGCTTTCACATTCAAATCAATGGCGGGATTTGGATTGGATTCTCTCTTATCACAGGTCTTTGTTCCCTGTAGAGTCAGAAAAGAAGGGAGACAGATGCAAGCTTGCTTAAAGCCAGACAAATCACAGAAAGCCTTAATTTGTATCAAACACCCTCAAACCATTTTGGAAAATGTTGGAAATTATTGAACCCACAAGGCAACAATTGAAAAGACTGGATTTTGTGGATTTGTACATTAACAACCAAACATATAAGTCAACACCCTAGTGACCAAAATGCAGCAATTTTGTGTTCAAAAAAACATGCAGTCCAGGAGGGAAGCTTGTACAAGACTCCACTGAGGACAAGACAGAGGCAAAGACTGGCAAGCGATCACATTTGCTGTGTGGCAGATTGTGAGGGCATATGTTTGATCTTTAAAGGCCAATCCTCCTGTGGCACAGGAATCAATAGCAATCAACTGACAGTAACAGCAGCACCAGCAATGTTTTCCTGTGTATAGCACAAAGAGTTGTGTATAGCACATAGAGTCTACTAGTTTCCTAAACCAACCCGTTCCGTAATGTTTAAGTGCTCATAATGTTCATTTTAATGTTTTTTCCTTGACAAAACCACATATTCATACCTCTAAAAAGATGTATTCATCCCTTTACCCTTGGTTTCACTTTGCTGTCAGATTATGTTTGTTCCCAGTGTTTGTTTTCTGGTTTATGGACTTTTGCCGTACTGTAAAACCCTGTACTTGTCACCAGAGAATTTACTCCTGATTTGTTGTGGATTTGCAGTGTTCACTGTCAGTCAAGGTCATTGTACATTTAATACATTATTGAGTGTTTTAGGCAGGCGTAACGTTCATATCAAATGCTATTCCACTGTTTACTTGCCCCCTTCTGTCCTTGAAGCCAGTGTGAAGTTATTGAAATGCTATGAACAGGAGGTAAGCTGTGTTCCCAGATCAAGTAAGCAAGTGATTTCCCCACAGAGATTTTGTAGCGTTTTTCAAGTTGGTAACACAAATTCGCCGCCATTGGCATCAGAAAGCTGCTTGGCTTGAAAGTAAGCTGTACTTCATACTGTACTTCATGGTATCACTCTTAAAAACAAAGGCTCCAAAAAGGGGTTTTCACGGCGTTATGTTCCCCAAGGAACTCTTTAGTGGCATTTTTCCTACCTCTGATTTGAATGCTCTGTTTGAGGGGGTGTGTAAACGCCCACGGCTGTGATTGGCTAACATCTTTTCATATGAAATGGCTGTTAGTATTACATGTGGAACTTTCTTGAAAACTTTTAGCACTTTCTTACTATTACAGCTCTCAAGGTTAAAGGGGTGATGAACTGAGAAATCAAATTTTCCTTGAGCTTTTGACATCTAAGAGGTCATCATATTATAAGAATATCCTATAAGTTTCACGACAGAAAACGTCCTTGTTAGTCCAACTAAAGCTTTCATTGACACCAGGCTCAGCAAACGACTCATTTTTCAAAGCTGGGCTCAAAATTAGGGTAGAAAATAGCCTATTACTTATTAATTTAGATTTTTTTTTATGTAAAACCCAAGCGAACGTCATAAGCTGAACTCAGAAAACAATATAATTTTTTTTAAAAAGCCAGTTCATGATCCATCTCTGAATGGATTGACATGAGTGTACACACAAGTTACCACAGTTAGTTTTGATTTGTTTTATATTATTAATATTATTGACTGTATAATTCCATTCGTTTCAAAGTTTTGATGACTTTACTTTTACTCTTGAATGTAATAGTCATGGTTAATGAGTAACAATAACAAAGAAAAAGTATTGTAGGTGTGTAGCAGATCTCACCACTTCCTGGGAGAACGCTGTTTTCTTCACAAACACTGGAGTCTTTGACATTTGGGCTTCTGTGAGGGCAGCGATTGCCTCTTTCATGGACCCCTTCATAGCCAATATGAGAACCTAGAAATAGTGCGGTTACACATATGCAAGCTCTCTTTCAAAGACTGATTTGATCACACACTTACTCTCAGGTTCTGGCATAGCCGACTGTGCGTGCTCATGATCTGCGAGTAGAAAGTTTGGGCTCTCTCTATGTCATTCTGCAACATAGATCCATGAAAAATAAACACTTCACAAGTTCAAATTAAGATTTACTGTTATATGCAACATGGTCTGTGATTCAATTACAATTTCACAACACCTGAATGCTATTTAACTACTATGATTTTGAAGTTACACCTACTCAGTTAATTTGTATGGCATTACATAACATACAAGAAAGATATATCCTTTAATTTGAAATTGGATATTGACATTTTAATCATCTTACCTGTTTGAGAGCAAGAGCGGTTGCAAAGCAATAGGCATGACGAGGGATGATACTGCCTTTTGTCTGACCTTCTTCCAACAGGGTCAAACAGATATGATATGACTTTGAGGTGTTCTGCCAATTCCAAGATACAAAAACACATGTACACTGTTTATAAATGACATCTATAAAAATCTGTTGTACATAAAATAACTTAAAATTGCAGTGAGAAACTAATGCTCAAAGACTAGCTTTAGACTTGTATGCGAAAACCACGGGTTGATGTTTTTAATACAAAGCATACAATACTTGCTTATGCTGTCTTTACCAGTTTATAACAAGTAGCAAAGGCTAGCACGAAGGTGTCCTTGTTGAACGGCACTCCTTGTTTTTTCATTTCTCCCACCACCTCCAGGCCACCTGTGAACGCGATCAGTCATTCACTGAAACCATGGAAACAACAGACAGACTTCTTTGCATTTTTGCAGAAAGGAAGCTGCACCGATTAGGGATTTGTTTGTGGTGATTAATTCCCTCAAGAATCTCACTGGCTTTTCAAATACAAGACATTTCCGTTCTTTATTTTATCTAACACATTTTTAAGCCAACAGGAAAGGCAACCAGAGCACAACAAAATGAACTGATCGATTGTGAAGTTTCATTCTTTATGGGAATAGATAGATGAGCTTAAGAAACTTACTTTCGAAGCACTGTTTAGTGAATAGTATGTCAATGGCAATATTAAATGATGTAGAGTCTGGAAAGAATCCTTTGAGAGCCTAAGCAAGAAAATGTCAAATCTCACTACAATCCAATCCATCCTCTATTACATGATCATCCAGTAAACGGAATTGCTTTTGCACAATGTGTGTTAATTTACACCTACTGGATCTGTTAGCGTTGTGGCTGCCAGCTCCTCTAAACCCAGCTCATAGCATAACCTCATGAAAAGAGGCCCAAACTTGAATTCCCCAAATGGCATGTTACGATTCTCTTTATGGTACCTGGAATGGGCATAGATAACAAGAGAGCTGTGTTAAAGGGTTAGTTCACGCAAAACGTTCTGTCCCCCATTAACAGCTACGCAACTGACACTTTGACATTTCAAAAAATTGTAAAACGAATCGATATGATTTGGGTGGTTAATTTAAAATCATCTGATACATTTTCTGAATAAAGCTTGAATTTAATCTGTTCATTAAATCAATCGAATCTCTTCAGAAAATTTGGACTAAACCGCTAAATTTATATGGATTAGTTTTATGGTCTCTTTATGAACTATTTGAATTGTCAAAGTGGTAGGTACAGAGCTGTCAATGGAGAGACAGAAAACTCATATTTCATCAAAAAGATCTTCATTTGTGTTCGGATGATGAACAGGTTTGGAACAATATGAGGGTGAGTAAATGAAGACAGAATGGGTGAACTAACCCAACTAATTAACTAAAAACATTAAGATGGATATGCTAAATGCAACATTAAAACAGCATAAATTTGCTTCAATTTGACAAATGACTTCCTATTCAACGTATCCTTTCAATTGCCTTTTCTGGCAATCTTTCTTGAGCACCAAATCAGCATATTAGAATGATTTTTGAAGGATTATGTGACATTGAAGACTGGAGTATAGGAAATAATTACATTTTCATTTATATTAAAATAAAAAACAATAATTAATGATAACAACAATATTGTAGCTAATCACAGTTCTACTGTATTTGTGATCAAATATATGCAGCCTTGGTGACCATTAAAGACTTCTTCTAACAAACAAAAAAATCCCCAAACACAGTAGTGTAAACAGCCTTGTAATATAAGGAATAACTGAGGCAATTTTACCTGTAAATGGCATTTCTTGCCATAATAACATCTTCAGCAGACTGGCATAAATGCAGAAGCATTTTCAATTCATCCTTTAAAATCAGCTCATTTTTCTCTATTTTCTTATGTACTATATCAAAATAATAACCTGTAAAACACACACAAAAAGTGACATTCAGAACAAGGGAGACAATTACGTTTCAGTTCTGAGTGTTAAAGGTGCACTCAGTCACTTTTTGTTGTTCTGGCCAATACAATAGTTGAGGATGTGATGCATTCATATATTGTAAATTAGGCTAATAGCTTTGAGCATAAACTCAGGATTCAGTTATCAAGCCATTGTAGAAATTCACTACTCACCGACAGTCATGATTCATTAACTCCTCAAGTCAAACTGTCTGGTGTCAGAGATAAAGATTTATAATAATAAAAAACTAAAATAAAATAAAAATCACATGTGGGTGTAAATGTTTTTGTTTTTATTAAGTTCTATTCATTTCTTTATGTGTAGAACCTTTTAATGGGACAAATATGACTGAGTGCACATTTGAAGTAATAAAACACCATAAAGGAGTACCAAGTTATTTAAATCAAGCCAAATGATGCATGCCTTTTGATCCTGAGAGTCGGTGGGCAACAGCAAGTTTCTTCTGCTGAAAATCCTGCAGCTTCACCACATCTTCAGACAAGAGATGACGTTTGGCTGAAAAAAGTTTGTTTAGAAGTCAGTTTCTCACCTACTGTCTGCAAACCCTTTTTTTTTACCACCCTCGTCATATTTAAACCCTGATCAAAACCTGAAATTTAAACCAGATAGTTTCAGTTTTAGGCACTTTTCACCTAACTTTAGTCTGACTGGGAATCAAACCATCTAGGATGTTTTTCCAGCATTAATACAAGGACAGAAAAATGTAAACAAAAAGGGGGAAAGGTGACACATTCTTCAATGCATTGTATTATCCAATCACGTCAATATTCTCTAGGTCAATATTCTATGCCCCAGACTCTGCGGTATGTTTGTGTGTGTACGCTCTGACGTCATTAACTTCTCAATGACACAGGCCTTGGCTTTAGAGCCACTTTCTATGGTATATTCTCATTGACTAAATAATGAATAAATACAGCGTTATACGCATATTACCTCCATGTCGACATTTTAAACAGTCTGACTGTAGTGCTCCTGCTGCCGCAGCTCTGCTCGCATCGGTCAGTATGATACGAGCACAGGCGTTCAATCCTCGCAACGCCATGTCTGCCTGAACTCATGCGCAGTCAGTCACATTGTACATTTTCTAAGGGAATAATTATTTCAGCGGGTAAAATTATTTCGATTTATTAGTTGAACAACACATATTAGAATAAAATATTTCAAGTGCATCTAGAACATTGTCTATCATTTGCAATATAATAATAATAAACATTCACTAAACCTGACAACACCCCTGTTGTAGCCCTAAATGGAACATTCCAATGTGGCGTTCTACGGTAACCCGGTGGTTTGTCAACAATGTATTATTGTGTCTCATAAAATAATCATTCAAATATTAATTCAGAAAATATTCATATTGTGACTGTGAAGGCACTTATTTTAACAGTGGTTTAAACGCTTTGGATTCTCTTTGCTGGTAAACAACACGCTACATCTTGACCTGCAAGCGCCTGTGTATTGAAAAGTTTTAATCAGCAGATGGCGCTGTTGGTCACAAACTCGTTGAGGCTTTCCTGTCCCGGCCTTAAAGGAGTAGTTCACTTTTTCTCATGACTGACATAGCCTATTTTGACTATCCCTGATGTTTCAATTGTTGCTTTATGTGAGCACTGCTAATTGGAGGTTGTGATAAGCCATTGGTTTGAGACACAGAGACATATAGATTCTAGATGCACTTAGTATACAGACTCAGTCTTTCTGTCTGTAGTGATGCTGTTCTGTATTAATAAAAAAAGAGGAGCTATTAGTGGAGAAAAAGTGTCCCTTTGCTTCCCTTGCTCATTTGTTCTAATCACACCAGCAGTAGATTGTCAATTAACAGCTGGATCATGTCCCAGCTTCTTTTCTCTAAATTGAAAGGTCATAGAGAGAGAGAGAGAGATGACAGGGTGACATGACCATAGATGCTAAGTAGGCCTACATGGAGATAATTATTTTATTGGATGATGTTTCAAAAGACTTTCAAGATGAAGGGAATTGGATCTGATCTGCAAGTACACATGTTGGTGTGTAGCTATACTTTAGGGACAGTTTTGTCCCCAAAAGACAGCTCAATTTTCCTTTGAGGATATTTTATTTAGTCAGTATTTTTTAGTATTTTTAATTAGCTTTACATAACATTTTTGAAACCTATCTACTCATTTATATTTTAAGTTACATGTTAAAGAGAGACAGCAACAGAACAAGCAATTGTTATAATACTTAGACTCCTTCTGTGGTCCTGGTGGGACTCTGCTGTTCGTTTCCTTAGCAACAGCACCTCACCCCATCCAGCTGAGAGACTCTCATTTGCCCAATTGGAGGCTGACTCTCAAGTGTGCTGGATTATTGATGAGATCCAAGATGGAGGTGTTCACATGATGCTGTGAGCAGCATTACAGGGCTAATAAAGGAAATTCAGTGTTTTTTTTTTCCTGCCATAAATAGTGAACTTGTGTTCACTTATATGTGAGAATTTTTATATGTCAGAACAAAATGTGTTTTGTGTTTTCACCATTTTTCTGCTTCCTTCTATAATCTATACAATTTTTATTATTATTCAAAGATATTAAAATGGATAATTTGTGATTTACATTGGCATACTGCAGTGCTTGAAAAATCTAAGATAATACAATTGTCCAGTTATATAGTATTCAGTGCTTTAAAGTAATTTTATTATTAATTGATCATTTTTATCGGTAATGATGTTTGCTACTGTACATGATCATAATCTGTGTTCCTCTCTGTTGTTATGCTTGCCTGTAAAGCGCTTTGAAAATGCAACTTTTAAAGGTGCTATATAAAATAAATCTATTATGATGATGGTGATGCAAAAGAGATCAAGTGTTTTTAATGCACTTTGGTAGAAATGATAACTTCTGTCAAGCTGCATGTTGAAAAGATGCTTCAGTTTTGAGAACACAATGCACATAATCAAATTTTAAAACAAAATAAATATTGAAAATAATTGTACTTCCTTTACTCCTTTCACATAAAAAGTAAACAGTTAATCTAAAGTCACTTGAGGTTGCATGACTCCTCTGACCTGCATTGATCTGCTGACATCATGCTCAATACATAAAAAGTAATGCTGTGACCCAGACTTCTCACATTGAACTTCAGCCAATGTTATTTCTATGGTACTTTTGCCGCTAGACATTTCCATTTTGATTTAACGCTACGGTTCTGTCTGGGTTTGAAAAATGCCTGCAGTGCCCAAGTCATCATTAGTTAATGTCCTCTGTGGCATAAGGGCAGTGATGGCATGGTTGACTGCCAGGGTAGCGACTAGTCTGTCTTCCCTCAAACAAATAGATGTTAATGCAAACCAGTCCTGATTCACTATAACAGCTTATTTTCAAGAGTATATTTTTACAATGTGTTCTAATTTTAGTTTTAAAAACCAAATTGTTCTCCTTTTTAAAAAAAAGAAAAATTCATTTAAAGTTTTGCTCAGTGTTGTCTTTTTGAGGCCAAAACGAATGCACAAATTACTTGCCTAAATCCAATGGGGTAAATTTGGTCAGATCCAGATGTCTAACCAGAATCAGACACATTATCCCAGGGGCTTAGGCCTGTTTTGTAGCCAATTAAACTCTCAGAAATGCCTTTGAGCAAGCACAAGATCCCAAACTTCCCCTTACCCACAACATAACCACATTTTGTGGAATACCATACTCTACAAAATAAACACACAAAATATTTTCCACAAAGTTTTTTTTTATTGTGGACTGATTTCCCTTTTTTATTTGTAGTTCCCTTTACATCAAACACCCCTAGTTGAGAAGATATATCACACACAAACATCAGGAAAAAGCACAAGGTAATACTTTCACTTGAGACTATCCTCTAGATATGGGATTAGGAATGAAAAAAGGGAAAGATGCAAGTTCACAAGATAAATATTATATAGTTCATACACAACTGCAGACATATTCTTACTAGCACCCGAAGGTCAGCGAGGAAACCAGAGGGATTGTGAAGTTTTGAGAGAAAGTGAAGTGTTAAGTGTTACTGTGGGTCAGAGGAAAGAGGGGAGTGATAGACTGGGTGTGTGTGTGTGTGTGTTGTAGTTACTCTTGTAGATGTCTTGCGGATAAACAACAATGCATTTTGCTAAAGCATGTGGCTAGAAGAGTCTTGTTAGCCGTTCTTGCTGTTAGTATGGATTTAAGAAGTATCCAGTTCTGAACCGTGAGGTTTGAGATCATGTCATATCAAGTTTATTATCTTCTTGAGCTGTTGAAAAGGTTTGGGTCACAACGGCATGTGTTCCATCGTAATTTTTTGTTGAAGCGTTGTTGGCTCTAAATATTGTGATAAAATGTTTCAAGCAGTTCTGGCTTTGAAATATTTTAACATCCTACGGCATTATTCTGTATTGTCATGTAGATATCACGCAATTAACTGGTAGAAACTGTAAAATCCATATACAGTGGAAGCGTCATAGTAATTGATGATTGGAATTCAATTGACAGTCTTCAATGAGATGGTAAAACTTCAATGACTGTATGGTTATTGATTAAAAGTGACATTTGGATACACCAAACCTGATCCAAGTTCATGATTTTCCAATCATTAATTATTTCAGTCATATCCTTGCAGTGATTTGTTGGCAGTAAAGAGTGAGTTTCCCCTCTTAGTGAAAGAAAGCACAGAGAAATGTCAAGATAATACATTACACATGCACATATCATCCGACCACTCACTCAGTCTCTAAGCTATTTATAATTATAGTACAGTGCAATTTTATAAAAGATTCCCAAGCAAAGGAACATTTTCAGTTTCTCAACTTTCAATGTACCACTGTCTTGATGGCTCCTCTTGGAAACATTGACAAGCTAAGAAAATAACAATTTTAGATGGATAAGGTTTGGATGAACAGTGCATTCAAAAGAGCTCTCAATATTGAGTGAAATGTTCAGTTAAAAGGATAATCAACTCCATTTGGAGTTAGAGAAGAAAACAAAAGTTATCAAAGAAAAACTTTTTTTTTTTTTTACTTTTACAGAACTTTGAAACGACAAGTTTCGCATGTTAGAGATCTCCTTTTATGATTAACTTCATAGGAATGCCACAAAAAGCATTAACTTAAGTATTAAATAAGGCAAATAAATATTGCAACGCAATTACTCAGTTGATAGGATAAAAAAACATTAACATAAATAAAGTGTGCAAATAATAAGCAGTACAAATTGATGAGTAACAATTTTTGGAGTTCAAATATTTAATATTTTACCCTATTAAAAAGGGTGGAGTGAAATTCATGTGATTTCAGTTTTAAATAAATATTTTCTACCTGTAAAAAATCATATCTATTACAATGGCGACAATATAATTAATGAATTATTTCCAGGAGGAAGAGGTATAAGATGTATTATTTATAATATTAAGGTTTTTACGTTCGACTTATGGTATTTCCTGTTTTCTCAGGCATTTTTTTTTCTCAGGGAGTCTTTTAAATTGGTTTAACCTTTATTCTATTTTGCATTTAATCACAAAGGTAGCAAGCTTCACATTCATATTTTATGCAACTCAATGTGGCTGGAATATGATGCTAAATGTAGCTTTTGCATCCAGTGATATATTTGTAATTGTGGATTATACATACCATTCAATTGTCCTCACTTATCCTCATATTAAGTGCATCATGTTTGTTGTACATTCAGTTTAACTTTCTAAGGCATTTAAACAATCCCTCAACCTTTGGTGTAAACATCATAATTTATGGAGTTTTTTTCAGCAATCCATTGATCTGTTTATAACCTGTTTTTAAATGAGTAAATTTGTAGTTTGTTGTCAGTTTTCTTGGAGATGCTCAACACAGTGTTCATCCACCGACTACTGTATGTATTTAGTCAGTTGTTTAGTTTGCTCTAAGTCGCTTATGCTGGGTGTTTGTAGAGGTCTTATACACAGCAAAAATTGCTCTTTGTGTGGTCAACAATGTCTAACCCAATATTTTCACAACCTGAGATCTAAAAAATTACTAGATAATTCTACTGAGAAACATATTTGCTGGTTCCTCTATTGAGTATATGGAAAGAGATCCTAAATGTTTGCTTCTGTGAATGTGTGTAGTATTGTGTTCCTATTGTTTGCTCTCCAACATCCAACCTCTACTACATCTTGAATTGATCATTACAATCACAGCTCAATCTTACATGCAGGGAAAGACTCATCTTGCATGACCACAGTGCTGCTGCTTGCCAGAACCATGATGTTTAAGTCTTGCTGCTTCTCATGGGTTTCCTGGTACCACTCCCTCATAACTTCTGTATCATGGGTTGGAATCAGAGTGACCTAGAGGGGTAAGAATAACCATACCAATACCATATGCAACATTAATTTTTAAGGAAAGTGTCCATAATTGGAAGAATAATAGTACCTGCATATTATTTCCCCATTGGCTCTTTCCTTCCAACAGTGCATCCAGAACTGCCTTACTGGGCTCCTGTGCTGTTGGATCATTGCCACTGACTACAAAGTAGGAGGATCGGATCCGTTTAAAGAACTCGGCATCCACATTCTTGGCATTGCAGTGATTTGGTATGTAAACTAGGTCCATATACATTGGAGGACAGTTAGGTACTGATGTTCCACTGCTGTACTTGGTGCTTCCTTAACAACAATAAAAATAGTATAAGTTCGATTTAAAGTATAAAGTTGAAGGTATGAAATTCTAGTCTGAAACTAGAGTTACCTGAACTGCTGCTTTTCACTCCCCTTGATGCAGAGGTATTAGTAGCATTTTTTGCATCTTTATCTTCTGTAGCCTTTTTTGGAGAAGATACTTTCAATTCTTTGCTGGCACTTGTTTTTGACAAGCTCTTTGTTGCAGATGACTTGGTCTTGCTGCTGATGTTTTTTTTGGTCTTCCCTTTTTCATCTTTTTGGGATGCCTCCTGCGCCTTAAGGACCTCAGGATCCACCATACAGGTATCAGGATGTGGAGGAGCAGGAGCGGGGTCTCTGGGCGTGACTGGAGGTGGGTCTGCATGACGATAAGTGATAGTCCTATCTGTTGGTAGTGTTTCTGAGTCATCCTCGGAGTCAATATTTGCATCTGCAGTTATTGATGGGCACTCCTCTGTGCCAGGAGGAACATCAGAGTCCGTTTGAGAGGGAGCTGATTCACTCACAGAGGTTGGTGGAGTTTCTTCACACTGCTTGTTCGGTTGTTTCCCTTCAGATGGTGGTGGTTCTCCTCCAGACTTGGCAAGTGGCTTTTCCTCCTCCACAGGATGTTCCTCATTCATGAAGTACTCAAGAGGACTGGGGTTTATAAAGGATGGAGAAAGCTCTGTTTTTGGATGTCTGTATTCACAGGAGGTCACCAAACACAAGTCCACATCTGCTCGTGACTGAGAAAGGATAGCTTTTGATGTATCTGGCCCTATGGACCCACCATCACATATTTTAGTAGACTCTCCATATTGACAGCTGTAGGAATGTGATGTGGAGCTGCTGGAAAACTTCCCTTGAGAGTCTGTCTGATTGAAAGAAGGAGAAACTTGTGCTGGAGATGATATTTTGGGGCTAGGGGTGGTGTTCAAGTCTGTGAAGGCATTCGCCCCTAAGCCAAGTTTGAGCTCTTCTGTCTTTTGAGAAAAACAAGATGACACTGTGGGAGATTGGGCCTTCAGAGGAGTCTTCACCAGATTTTGTGTGTCCTCTATTTTATCCATACCAGTCTCTTCGCAAAATGAGCTGGGACTAGGTTTATCTTTATCTGTACCTTCATGTGAAGTACTTGGTCTCCCTAGAACAAGAGAAGAGTCAGGAGATAAAGGGGACTGATTGCGGGGTGACTGTTTTGGAGTAACTGACGCTGAGAAACGATCCGCATTTGGGGAAACTTCTCTTGGCTCCCCAATTTGGCAGGGTGTTGTAACTGATGGGGTGGGCTGAGAGGCATCTGATGGGGAAGCAGAAGCAATCTGGGAATTATCAGGCTCTTTGAAAAGCATTGCCTTCTCCCCAGTTTCCCCAGGTCTGTCCTTTTCTTTTGTGAGACCAGCTCCATCCGAGGGGCTGTAATCAACTTCTGTCGGACCATTTTCAGTGGCTGTATGCTGTATTCCTCCAACAGATGGATGATCTGGTGACTGCTTGCTAAAATCCAATGTAAATGAGTGTTCTGGGGATTCTTGTCCACACTCAGCTGACAAAGACTGCTCAGAGGATTTTGTTTCCTTTTGTGGCATTGTCAGTTTGGCTGTTTTTGGAGAAATATCAGGGGAGATTGAAATAGGCTGGGGACTGCACTTAGATGGGGAGACTGCTGCTTCTTGCATTGTGGTTGGAGTCTGAACAACAGAGACAGGGAGAGAGTCATCCACTTCTGTGGAATGAGGAGAGCCCACTTCAGCATGTAGTGATGGGGAGACCTCATCTGTTGTAGGCTCTGGTAAAGAACTTGTTGCAAGTGATGCTGTCGAGGCAGAGGCAATGTGAGAAAATGTGTCTTCTGCAACAACCTCATCAACCGGTGTGCCAGACTTATCCGACGTGGTCCCCTCAGATATGGATATTTTTCTGTCCTCTTTAAATGTTGTGAAAGGATTTGAATCGGACAGGCTCTCTACTTTAGCCGGCAGCAATGATGCAGCAGATATAATTGAAGAACTGTCATCAGTTGCTAACTTTTTATCATTATTGTCAGTCTGGCTTTGGGTCTTGTGGTCAAGCTCAAAATTGGTTGATAAATGTGCTTCATAACTTGATGATTGCTTCTTTTCCATTTGTGACACAGGCACCGCTTCATCAATAGGACTAGCTTCTCTGGGAGAGTATTCCTTGTCACTTGTGATGTCAACAATAATAGGACCCTGGGGCTCAGATGTTTTCTCAGAAGGTAGAGTGCCATCATTCTCCTCCACTGGGGATTGGTAGTAAGGTGTGTGACCTGAGGACTGAGGAGATAAAGGGCCCTCTAAGGTTTTCTCATCTGGATTGTATGATTCCATTTCCTTTGACATCCCTGTTAGTGTGGTTCCCAGTTCAATCGGTGAAGATGCACCTGTATGAATATGGTCAATGTTCATGTTTTGATCACCAGAAGGTGACCGGACAAAAGGCAAAGTTGCAGTGGTATCAGTGAGCCTGTTTGAATCAAAAGACAATGTGGTTTTGGTTAAAAACTCCTTGGCAGATTTGTCTTCCTCCAGTGAAGATGAAGGTGAAATGGTGGAAGCTGATGCATGATAGTCATGCCCTTCAGTGGCATCGCTCTTGGAGTGATCTAATTCTGGAAGATCTTTGAGAGGTGAGAGTTTCTTTCGTTCATAATCTGTAGCCACACTGTACCTGACAAAATCTTGGGAGGGAGAATCACTTTCGTCATTAGTTGTCTCATCACTCAATACATCTCTTGGGGTTGACATTTCATCCATAGGTGTTGGAACACTTGAGATCTCAATTGTAGACTGAGTGTGTCCAGATGTTGTGTATTCTTCTGGTGGCTCATCTCGATTTTCATCATCAGAGGCGACCTCACTTTCTGAACCTGCCGGTAGAGTTTCATCATGAATAGAAACAGCAGGAGATACAGGTGCAGAGAGCCTTGGAGGTGTGGTTACATCAAAACGCTGTAGTTCTTCTGCACCATAATCAGATCCTTCCTTTGCTTTCTGCTCTCCTTTCTCCCCATCATCTTTTAATGTAGATATTTCTCTGTCCTGCTCATCCACTTCCTCTGTATCTCCCTTTTCTTCATAGTCTCCTATCTCAGATGACTCTTCCAACCCTGTTCCCTCATCTTCGAATTTATCACTGGTGCCATTGCTTTTTAGATTGGGTTCTGGTTCCCCTGGAGTGCCACCACATTCCTCCTCAGCTTCTGTGGTTGCTATTCCTTCATCCAGTGACTCTGCTGCTTCTGGAGACTCTTTGCAATGAGTTATTTCTTCATGCTTGATCGTCTCTTGTTCTATTTTGGACTGAGTTAGGATTTCGTCATCTTCAACATTCTCCTCTGCTTTCAGAGCCTCAAAGTCTTTAGTGAGGTCCTCTGGAGAAGACATCAATGATCTCTCTGCCTCAAGAACATCTGTTACACTGGCGTCAATGGCAGGTTCATCAGCAGTAGCACCTGAAACAGAAGTTGCAGCCACTAATTCTCCAGCATCTTTTTTTGTGGGCTTAGTCTTAGCCTTCTCTTTGGATTTTGCAGGACTACCAGGAGCCTTTCCTCGTGCTGCAACCTTTGGTTTAGGTGCAGGTTTTTTCACCTCAGGTATGCTAGGGGCATTCTTTTTCAAGCTACCAGCTTTCCTCAAATCTTTCTTTGGTTCTTTTTCATCTTTCTGCATTTCTTTCTTTTCATCCTTTCTGCTTTCCTTTAATAGAGAATCTTTCCTAATGTCCCGTCTCTTGATTTCCTTCTTCACTTCTTCTTTCTTTACCTTCTCTTCTTTTTTAGTCTTTTCTTCTTTCTTGGGTATGGGTTTTTCAGCCTTTTTATCAGCCTCACTCTTTTCCACTGATTTCTTGGTTTCTTTCTTTATTGTTTTTGGTTTAATGTCAGCTTTCTTTTTCTCTGGAGTGTCAATTTTGGGTGTTTGCTCAGTCTTGCCTTTAATGTCCTTGTCTCCTGCTTTCACTTTTTTCACAAGTGATTTTTCTTTCTTCTCTGTCTTTTGTGTTGGCTCCTGGGTGTCCACAGAGTCCGTTTTACTAAGAGTTTTTAGTTTTTCAGGAACTTCTTCTTTGGAGTCTTTGTGGACATTTTTGCTTGGGGATGGTTTTGATGTTGACTTTAGGCTCTCTTTACTGTCTGTCTTATGTTTCATCTTTGCTTGTTTCAGTGTAGGGGCTAAGTTTGAATTAAGCTCTTTTTGTGTGATCACAGGATATTTGAGGAAATCTAAGTGTTTAAGTTTCTCTAGGCCTTCGAGAATATTATTCTGAGTGGAATTGCCTGGAAACAGAACACGGATAATTTTTTCTGATGGGTTAGCAGGATGCCACACAATCAGTGATGAGATGGATGACAAATATGAGATTGGGAGCTCTGATTCTTTTCCATTTGGCAACCAGACAGGGGCTTTGTCTTTATCACTACCAGTCCATTCTTTCAGGAAGCATTGCAACTCCTTGCTGTTCTTAGCAGGGTTAAGAACATACATTTCAAGCTTTCCAACCCCCATTTTCTGGAAAAGAATAATTGGTTCTACTGTGTTCCCAATATTCCTATGTAGAGGTTCTGGTTTTAAAGACAGCTTGTTTAAGTACTGCATTGTGAGAGATGCTTCCCCAGCATTTCTTCTAATCCTGTAATTAGGCTCAATGTTTTCCAGGTTCTGGGGCATGTTGACAAACATAACACCAATATCAGGTGAAATCATATTCTTTGTCCAGTCACTGTTAGCTGTGGATCCCTGTGACTGTTCCTCCTCGAGCTCAGCTATTTTTCGCTGCAGCATGCTATTAATACCAGGGAGGTTGTCATCTCCAATGTGTGTGAGGAGAACAGAATCTACTCTGTCCAGATGGCGTACCAGCTTCCAAAAACATGACTTTCTATCAGATCCACCATTAATCAGCATGTTAAAGCCGTTAACTGCAAACAGTGCTGAATCACCTCGTCCACCAGGGAAAATATAGCAGCATGGTTTGGATAATTTTAGGAACCCTCCTGAAGTTGGGGGTTCCAGCATGTCAAAGGGAGATGGGATTTCTACCGATTCTGACAGGTACTCTGTGAATTCAGAAAGACCTTCCATTTCTGGAAGGATGGTTGGGGAGTTTAACTTCATATGGATGAAGTCCTGCAAGTTGTGTTTGTCCAGGTTTGAATTTTTCCAGTCACCATGCTCAGGACAGAAAAGGGTTAAGCTGGCTTTGTTGGCTGGATGTATGGTGCTAAGAAGTTCTCCAATCTGTGGGTAAAGTGAATTGAAATGTTTCACTAAATAAGACAGCAGCTTCCTTGAATTTAATCCTAAACTGTAATTTTAGAATCTGTTGACTGTTTCAGAAACTTTTCTCAAATGCAGTCACAAAACTGGTAAATATAGCAAACCAATGCAAAAAGCTAACAATCACTCACCTCTTGATCTGTAAAAATATCAATGAAATTGGAGAGAGAAAATGAGCCTGATTGGAGAATCAGCTCGCCCGTATTTTCAAAACACTGTCCTGCTAGGACAAGCAGCTTATGGTGGGCTGTGTCTGAGACCATAAGACGTACCTAGGTATTAACAAAGTAATATATATCATATTATATATATATATCAATATTATAATATTAATTTAACATTGACTTGGTTTGGATTATTCATGGCTTGCATTTATACAACAAAAACAACATGCGAAGGTTATCCTTAATTATTTAAATGCCTTATCTGCCAAAAACCTTAATCAACTGAGAGTTTGGACTGTAAAATGCCATCATGCTGTAAAAAAAAAAAGAAGACAAAAGTAGACTTGTTGCTTTAAGCTCATCTAAACCTTTTTTTCCTTTCTTTTTTCTTTGTGTGACTTGACCGAAAAATGTCATTAATTTCAACCAATACAAATTGTATTACTTTGGGGTTTGGCTTTTTGTGTTTTTTTTTCCTCTCTCTTTCTTGTTCTCTGTCCAGGCCAACATTTTCCAGTTTGCTGCCATTGACTGTTCTGGGCGCTCTGCCAGGGTCAGACTTGCAGTGCTTTAACATATTATTAATGCAGAGTCAAACTGCAGTCACAGTATGCATGCAAGCCTTCGTGTGTATGTGCATTTATGACTTTGCCTGCAACTGCGACACACCCATTACATACGGAACCATGATGTTCTTGTCCTATAGGATACTAGCTCTGTGTTTATTCTTATCCCCAATAAGGTATTTGTTTCTATGTGATCCAGACACCTAAAACAGTTTTAAAATATGTTTTAGTGGCAGACATAGATAAATTTATAGAAATATAGAGAGGCAGAGAGAGTGGGTTTACCTCAGTGCTAACAGCTTCATCTGAAGGGTTGATGAGCACTACTGTCTCCAACACATTACTTTTGTGGTGCAGAATCTTTTGTCCTGAAAATAAAATGACATGTTATTGATTACTGATAAATTATACATATATATTTTAAGGATTGTCTTGGCTGAAAATAGCTTCTCAAGACCAGGACTCCAGAGCAACACAAATACTGCTTAAGGAACCTCAAAGACAAGCCAAAAACTAGTTTTGGTGAGTTATTCCATTCCTTCAGCCCCTTTTGTTATTTATATATGTCTTATTGAGTTTTAAGTTTATATTGTGGTCAAAATAGATTGTTAATGTTAATTGCCTTTTGTGTACTCATGCATACTCTCCTCTTACTCATTTCTCTCTATGCTCTATTGACAGATATCTAATTAACCTCTGCCACTCCTCCAGCAACTTGTCATCCTTTTTCTATCAATCACCACATAGGTGGAACACAAAAAAACTTCTAGTATTCCACTGTGGTAAGTATGTTCCTATTTTTTTAGTCTAACTAGCCATTTTCTCTCCATACATGTCCTCTGACATTGTGACTACACTGACAATATAACCTCTGATTGTTCAATATCTTATTTTTGCCCATCCCCTGTCCAAATGGCTCATTATAAATTCAGGTGAGAATTCTTCAGTCTCTGTCTGGGTAAATCAATCTTATTATACTGTAAATCCATCAAGCTGTCCAGAAGCGGTGAAGCTGTAATATTGCAGGAAACAGTCAACTCTGTCCCTGTCAGTAGTGTTTGCTTTTACTGCAGAGGTCTATGAGCCCCTTTTGTGACATTCACTCATGCATTGTTCATAGCCTAATAATCCCACCTCTGTAGGATTTGTTGTTTGTATGGGGTCAGTGACCATGCGCTCCATACGTGCTGAAAATTGCTTAAAGAAAAAGGCCTTAAGTACCCAAAATTTCAAGGTCTAAATCTAAAACACACGAGGTCACACCCAATTTTCCCATTTGCACTTTACAGTGCACAACCTCTTGCAAGCATGGTCATACTGTACCACAGCCAAAAATAGTTGTAAAAAAAGTCTCCTAAACTGGATGCTGTGGATAAATTACATGCTTTTTGGGGCAGCAGTGATTTTACATTGCAGATATTGGGTCTCATTTACCAAAGCGCATACACACATATTTGTGCATACAACCTGTGTGCAAACATTCTCACACACACAAAAAAAAAATCATAATTCATAAATAAGTTTGCCCTAAACTTTAAAAAAAATCCAGTTTGATTTAGACTGTTCGCCTTAGGAAATACAGTATGTGGGGGGTTTGTGTCTGTCTGTATGTGTGTGTGTGTGCATAAATGCAGGTGACTCTCTCATGCAGTGTAGGTAATTACAGTGTGTTTTCCACCCACTGAGTTATTATTAACACTCTGAATTTGTTCTATATCCCCTCATCTAAACATATTCACTGTGTACCCCATCCATTTCTATTTCTACTGCTCTCCACAAAATATTTCTGTAACCTATTTAAGAAATAGCTAGCATTACATAGACTGAATTCAAGTTCAACTCTCAATAGACAAAATGTTTAATACTATTTCAGAGAAATAAAGTAGACCAACCTAAGGGTAGTGATTAATTAGTGTTAAATGTATTTCTTATTAAATGTAAATGCATCTGCCCCCTAGAAAACACTTTTTTAAGAAGGTATACTGTATGTCTGAGACTCAAGATACCAAAATGGGCCACTCTCTCTTTGATCATTAGGAATGGGAGTGGGAGTTCCTTTGGGAGAATATGCTTTATCAAGATCAGTTGGAGGATGAGAGGGAGGAGCTAAGGGATGGAGGAATGAATTTAATGGAATGCATCTGATTTAGCTGAAATTGAGCGTACTTGATGTACTTCATTTCTTCACTATATGCAATGAGATCAGTCTGGTGTTGCAGTCATTTCACTCTGCTCTACTTTAGAAATTCTTCAGAGCATAGACATTTGAGTTTTGGTAATGAATGATTCTCTTCTAACCATTTCTTTTCTCCTTGTTCCTCTAAATCTGGGCAGGTCCGCAAACACAGTTGATGTGACAGTAACCTGACATAAATGCTGTTCCTGCTGCCCAGCACACACCCAGACTCACGCAAGCAGAAAAGCGGCATCATTACAGGGCCAGCCTCACACCAGGGGGAAGACCATTTATGTGACAAAAATAGCGGCTGTCGGGAACTCCAAAGGGATGAAGAGAAAAAAAACGTGTTTAGAATCAGTGGTGCAAACTAAAGTTCGGACAAATTATTTTACGGTCGATAGCAGAGTTATCCTTTGCCCTTGGAAAATGAAACTGCTGCCATTGACTATTATCCACATGGGTGAGTATAATGGGGCTTTTATAATGAATTCCTCGAACACCATACCTGACACACAAGTTTTTAATACTAGGAGAAGATCCACCAACACGTTCTTTCTGTCAAAACTCTTTATCATTAAAGTATGTTTTATTAGATTGTGATTTATATTAGAGATTAGATTAGTTTTTCTCACAATGAAAATAGCCACAGAAGCTAGCATACAATATTCGCCTTAATTTTCCAAATGTGACATTGAACATGTGTTTCTCTGTTTTACAGTTGCTAATACAGTTTAAAATATCTTTTTTTGTTATATCCATACAGTCAAATAGACGGTGAAGGTGTTGTGAATTTTGGGGAAATATCACATATAAAATGTTGCAAACTTACAGATATCACTGAAAAGTGACATGAAGAATCAAAACCCTATTTACCACATTTAAAAGAGAGAAAAGGTCA
>JAOTRC010000034.1:17260585-17277205 GCA_027497675.1 Cyprinella lutrensis
GGGGGGGTTGAGAGAGAGTGATTGAGATTGAAATTAGAAATTTGGCAGAGGCCAGCAAAACATCTGAAACTGCAGTAAAATCCCTTTTTACCACAGCATTTTTTTTGAGAAATTAGAAAAATGGCAGAAGTCAGCAAAATGTCTGAAATTGCTTTTAAACAGCACCTTTAAATAATCATATCAAGTTATAGATTTCACAAACTACAAACTTGCATTTCTTAGTAAGCTAAAGCAGGCATATCTGATTGTCACCTAGAAGCTGGACTATTTCCATTCTATTCTGGGTGCAGAAGGTGTCAGCTGCAGTATTGTTTGACTTATTCTAGCTTTGTGTTGCCACACACACCCAACCCCATCCTCACCCCTCTTGTTCTGATCTCACCTCCCACTGTCTCTGATACTAATACAGACTGAACACCCTTTGGGCAGGCAGCCTCATCTAATGGCACTCACCACAACGCACAAACAAAGAAAGCATCCATACAAATGCATTGCCATGAACATGAACCTGACTTTCTCTGTCACTTTGTCTCTTTCCAACTCTGTCCTGTCCTTTGCCAAAATGGGCGTTTGAAAAAAAAGGCACAGAGGAGCTCATTCAAACACACATACAAATACTTAGAAATATCCATAACATTTATTCCAGTTTTTCTTATAACATTCAGTCCCAAAGTCTGAACAAAAATCACTAAAATGTCAAAATGGCGCGTTGCCCAAAGCTTCATGAGATGCATATTAATCACCTTAAAGTCCCTACATCAAAGCAAAGCATATTAGACATCATTTCAGGCTCAGTTTAAAGACTCTAGTATTACAAGAGTATTCATGACATAAAACATGCTGTGCCTTTTATTTGTACTCTACTTGTATTAGAGCTAATGTGGTCTTATACTCACAGCACATTTAGAATTACATGCAGGCTCATTATGCAAAAACAGAAATTCTTTTACCAATCAATCTGGATAAAAGCATTTGCCAAAGGCCTCATACAGCATGTAAAATAGAAGCAAACTATAGAGAAGCAAAAATTATTAATAAAATAAAGAGTTAAATATTTAATTGTATAAAAATCTATAATTTGTGAACACGCCCAGGACAGCAATATAACCCACCATGTCTGTATAAATCTGTATTGAAATTGGATATTTAATATATTTTATTTTTACATTTGTTTTCCACGACCACAACAACAAAAAAGAAAGGTCATGAACAACATGAGGTTTAGTAAATCATGACGTGTAATAATTGAACGGACTAGTCCTTTAAATTGTCAAGTTGTTAAAGGAAAACTATTTTAATGAATATTTTAACATGGCAGCATTATAATACATATATTGTCAGTTCATCTCATACTTTTAATGTTAATAATATCACAATCCTAGATGATCAGGCAGCATGTAAATGCACAGTAGAAAGTGCAATCATTTGTTAAGTGCTTATTGATTACATTACAGAAGCTGATTGAATACTGCACTGGCTGATGCCGAGTGAATCTGTTGAACTATGATAACAGATCTAATATTAAACTTCCAGGCACATTTTTATGCTTCCGTCTCGACTCAAAGCAGTGGAAAAAAGTCAGAGGCAAAGGGATCCTCCACACTCCTTTTATCTTCTGAGCCTCACAGACGCAATATTTCCTGTCTCATAATTCTCTCTCAAGCATTCTTTTAAGTATAATCTCTTTTCCGAATTTCACACTGTGATTCATCTCCTCTTAGTGATTCTGCCAAGGGTTCCACATATTTCAAAGGCATTTGGTTGGTATTTTGTACAAAGGATCTAATATTGATACATTTTCTATTTTTTTATGTGAATAAATGTGAACAATCATGTGTTTTTATTATGTTTCTCATTTATACATTGCTTAAGATTAAAGCATCTGATAGATAAATAAATTTATGAATGTGTGTATTTGAGTCTGAAATCTCCCTGTACTCTCAGACATTCAATGATTTATAAAGTATTTCACCCCCCTCCATGCTGAATAGTAGTAACCCATCATCTCCCCTTCCCCCATTTATCTATCTAAACCCTAATTATCCTACAACTCTCGTTTACTGCTGAAAAGTATTAAAGACTAATTTAATTTAAAATTCAAAGTAATTTATATAATTTATAAATATAATTTCAATGTAACCAGATGTGTTCTAAAATTGGAATTGCCCTGAAAGGGGGTGCTAGGATGAAGCAATTATCCACGATGTATTTGTCTGTGGTGGACAGCTAATGGCATTGCATTTAAAAGGCTTACTGGCCAAAAGCGGGATAATGCAAATTCCTCTGTTAATTTTCTATAAAGCTTCATATAAAGCCACCCACTGAGCAATAAATCTGATTATGGAAAGGAACCAACACCTACATGTCATATTTATCCTTAAGGGGGATTTGTAGCCAATGATTTATTCTAGTTTTGTCCTCTTCCGACAGTCACTCAGATGAGTAAATAAGAATTCTGATGATTTCAACAAAGTAATGTGCTTTGCTATTAAGCTTGTGTGTGTGTGTTTTCAAGCGAACACAGATTACATTTCAATCATTCAAGGTCACTGTTGGCTCATCATTTGCTTACATTAGCAGTCTCACTGTCTCTCTGGAAGAGATATTTCCATTATGGTTAAGCTCCTATAATTTCCTGCTGTTTTGTGGGAAAAAAAATCCATATTACTGTTGGGGATAGCATTTGAAGCCCCTAATATGACTATGTGTGCATGCTTGAGTTCAAAAGCAGACAAAATCATTGTCATTAATTTTTCAGCTAATTATCTCACATTTAGCTTTCATATCCCTTGCAGCAATTCAGCATGAGAGGAAAAAAGTAGAGGAAACAAAAGATACAGAGGCAGACAATCAGGGAGGACAGACAAGGGGACACCAGGGACAGGGTTTGATCCAGACAGAGCTCCAGGCACACCGTCTAAACCCATCTCTTTTATTTCCATCAAAAGAATCCATCAAGAACTCGCACAACAAAAATCAGTGTAAAAAAATGTGACTCTAAATAAAGAAGAGCATTATAGATATAGCAAAAAGAAACAAATAAGCAAATAAAGCAAATAAAATTCTGAACATTGTGGTCATCTACAACGTTTATATGCTGGAGCACTGGAACACTACCTATCTATATTTATAGACAAATTTTTTGAAGCAGATTCTCTATGACAAATTTAAGCTGTTTTAATGACCTTGTGACAAAAGAAATTTTGCCAAGTCATGGTAATGCTAATGTTGTTATGGGTCTTTATTGTGAAAAGGGAAAAATACGTAGTTAATATATTGACATTATGATGATAGTTATAATACAATAATTCTTCTCTATGCAATACTTGCTCTTTAGCACTATTGAGCTTTTGGGGTCACTCACGTTTTAAATATTTAATATTAAGCTATCATAAATTGCTTCATAAGAGTTTTGAGCTGGCTAAAGGGTATGAAGTTTGCAGATCATGTTCAGCCTACCTCTCACATCGGCTGAAAACCTGGCAGAGTGTCGAGAAACAAAAAGCTTCAGCTCCTGGTCCAGGTTACAATCAATCAGATTTGTGTCCCATGAACGAATTCCTGCAAGTCAGAGGAAAAGGGTGAAAATATGAAATGTGTTACACTTTTAATCAATCATGAATAGAACAGTTCTTTATGCATTTACAATACAGGCTACTTCTTGGAACAAAAAATACCTCATTTAATTTTCATGTTTGTTTATAAGTCTGAAGTATGTAGCAGTATGCCAGGGAGCATAACTCAGATGGGAAAAATATTACTTAACTTTACAATGGGTTGGTAATCAAATAATTAGTTTGATTTTACTGCATATTGAACTGAAGCCCAATATCTCTTAAATTCACGTAACTAAATGCCTGGATCTGTGGGTATACATGCAAAAGCCAATCAATGTATGGAAATATCTATGAACCTTCATGGTCAGTGGTTAGCCAGGACAGAGAGTATGCTTTGAAGAGAACCTCTCTTGGTCAGATATACTTCAAAATGATCTGCCTCTAAGGTCAAGAAGCCTGTTCACACTGTTTATGACAAACATGTTTTGTTTTTATGATGACATGCTTGTTCCACTCATGGAATCACAAAAGAATATTACTGCACATGCACAAGTGCAACTCATATGCCTTCAAGGAAAGTATAAAGGCTGAAAATACAGGAAGGATCATTCATGGTTAGAAGAATGGTTAGAATTTAGCCGATGCCAAACCTCATTTACTCACAAAACAAGAGCGTGACACAATTTTTAGTGATTCATTCAATACAAAAGTAATGTGTTTTGTTTATCACAATACAAAAATAGCAGAGAATCTTCCAGTAAAGAGAATCTAACAACTAAAATTTTCAGCTTTAAAGCAGAAGCCTCATCTTGTGATGCTAATGCCTCTTGATAGAGCAGATTTTTTTCTTCCACACCATCACCCACAGGGATATAAAGACCTAACTATCCGATCACAAAACTATACTGTGTTGCGTTAAACTAAAAAAGTATTACCGGTAGTAAATTATGAGTTCATTATAATCAAAACATTTCGAGTTAATACAATGGAGATGTAACCACGTGAATTATATAGGTTGATTTGACAAAAGAAATCAAAAATGTTCGGTCGGAATAAATAATTGAACAGGACTGAATCGGCCAGAAAGGGTGTCTTAAGTCAACAACATTAGCCCACTCACTGAAAAGAGAACTCTATTTTGGAAATAATTATACAATAATTAATAATGAAAATTACATTTGGATTATCAATGATTTATGACTGGGCACATGAAATTACAATAAACACGCCTATCAATAAAATATTATTAAAAAAACAAACAAGCCTATGTGTCTACATAGCCTATTGCTTTATTGGAACATTTGGAATGCTGGACCACGTTACGACGTAGTTACGTCTTTACGCAAATAATAGCAGAATCTGTTATTTGAAGGCCGGTAGGCCATGCGTTGTCCCATCACTGACTGAAACGCCCCTTTGGCATGAACGTGGGGCCCTTCTGACTTTCCGTAGGGACTGCAGTGCGGACCGCGCCACGCCTACAAGCCGGTGATTAGAAAGGAGCGAGTAGAGGATGTAAATAAATCAGGATGCGCAGCAACACAATGTCTCTAGGTCTGGTCAAGTGGAGAGAAGTTATGCTTTTGCCACACTTGCTATGAAGTAGGGCCTACAGCTAGCAATTTAATAGCCTATATGCTTATCTTTCTAATGCGTTTAATTTTGTGTTAAACGGAATAAATAATTTACTGAAATCTCTCTCGTGCATGGTTAGGCTATTTAGCGTGATTCTCAAATGAGTCACAAACAGGGCAAGGATATAGTGATAAAAACTGTATATTAGGAAACAAAGAACAGGCGTGCGGCGCGCCACAGATCACATCCACGCAGACGGACAGTGATGCTGCACATCCTCCTGACTGCAGACCCTCCACCCCGGCGAAACAAACGACAAGTATTGATCGACACGCTATAAATATGAATGCTAACTCATCCTAGCCCACAACAGAAGTCAGATACTGAAGTTCATCAAATGGCCAAAAACACATGTATCTGGATCATCAGATAGAGCCGCACACCCTGCGAAAACAGTCATGGTGCTGATGATGATGATGTTTTAGGGAAACTGGGTGGCGCGATGCGATCGCTTTGATAAGACATGCAGTGCACTCGCCAGTTTAACAGGGAGGGGCTGCGATACAGTTTCCATCTACATAGTCACCCAACAAAGAAAGCTAAAAACAATGCATGGGAAGTTTCTTGCAGTCAGCAAAAATGTGTGTCTAGATTCACCTATTCAAACCCAAAGTGAATTCAAGATTAGTCAACAGCACTTAAAAAGGCAACTGCATAAGATACACGGGTCCAAACATTATCTAAATAGATTCAGGGCATAAATAGCAGAGGTACTGCACATTATTCGTTCATTATTCTTGTCAGCTGAGCTACCTTTCTCAATGTCCGCAATGGCACACTTCAGATGCTCGTCAGTGACCAGCTCCCCAGTGACCACCAGCAGGTAATATTTGCCCTCGTCGAAGTGATGTGTCGAGGCCGTGGGCGACGCCGTGCTCCTGGTGCTACTGACACCTCCGAAAGGTGCTGCAGTATCTGCGGGTTCAACTAACGTCGCCATTCTGTCAGACACACTCTCTCGCTCACTCTCTGTTTGTCCGGCCGGCAACCTGAAGTGAGCTTCTATCTGGAGCCGTGCAGCGGGCGCAGAAGGAGTGGCCCAGGCTTTTATATCCTCAGACTCTGTGTCATAGTGATGAGGAACCGCCGCTGCCTCTCCTCTCATCCAGCTGATGTCATGCAGCAAATCATAAAACAGCGCGAGACCAATTGGAACCTTGAAAAGCCTTACATAATTAAAGGATTAACTTTGGATGAACTTGTTGACATGTGAACTGGCCATCAATATCGAGTGTAGCCTACTATTGAACGATTGCCGTACTTTTTTTAATAAAACGTGTTGCTGACAACTTTATTTTTTTTAATGTAGGCTAATTTTATGTTAGGTGATCATATTGGATATACAAAACGGATGTAAAATCCAATGATTGCATATAAAAATCTTCCTGAAATAGTTTTGCGTTTTCGTTCTGCAAAATATAATGAAATTGCATACCAAATTAACTGAAAATCATTTACACTTAAATCATAACAGAAATCAGTGAGTACAATCGCTGCCTCAGTACATAATTTAATTGATATACATTTATATTGTTGCATTTATGAGTTACCATTCTCAACTTACATTTTCTTTGTATTGGTTTATGTTTGTATTTCCCAGAACTCAACATGCCCAACAAAAATTTGAGAAGTTATATTTTGCAGAACGAAAAAGCAAAACTATTTCATGAAGATGTTTGACTTGTGACATTATTTTCACAGCAAATAATCCCCCATAATTCTCAAGCAATTTTGGGAAAATTATGTATTATTTACATTGTAATAAATAGCCTATAGTAGATTTGTTACTTGTTCTATGTGATTGTGATGATGTAATGTGCTGTGGTAAATAGTCATAAAATAATGTCAAATGTAAATAAAAAACAAAAAAATAAAATCTTAATGCAAAAAAAAAATGTTTCATAGATATATCAACTGTCAACCATCAGTGTTTGTTTTACAGAAAAACTTTGCAGTTACACAGAATGGTTTGAATGAATAATTGACAAAAATGATTTGATTCAATATTGTATTTCCTGCTCTGTTTTGTGTTTTCATGTGCTTCCAAAAGACATAAGATTAAAAAAACTTTTAAGAAATGCAAATACATTCTGTTTATATTTTGTTTTGCTATTTATACTGCAGAGGCCCTTATACTGATGGAGAAGAGGGTGTTCCTCTTTGTCCCATCTTGATGATGTCATTTTAGGCAGAGTCATGGCACATATACGGCCCAATTTTAAAGGTGGAGACACTGTTATACAGCTATGTCATTGCGGTTCACCTGGAGCAGTGTGGCAGATTCAGTGTGTATTTTTCAGTACTCATATGCATCATTAGCCTACTAGTTATAATTAATAAACACACACAAACTTCAGTATTTCCAGAAGGTATATGTTAGTTTGGGTTTATTCTGTGCTATTTTCATTCTTGATATGAAGACTTTGTTTTGTCAAGTCACTATTTAATTAATTTTCACTTTTCATTTCCTGCAGCTGTTTCAGATGAACCTGTTATCTATATGCAAGTGTAAATATTTCAAGTCAGCTTGTTAGTCACTGCAATGTTGGGCATAAGCCTGTTGGAAATGGGCCATGATTCAGCACATCAAACATTCAGTACAGTACACCTGGAAAAGTGGAAGCCTGTTATAAATATATTATAAGACCACATGTGAGGGTGTTTTTGTTAAATATATGTGATATTAAAGTGTTGAAGAGTGCATGGTGTAAAGTAACAGTGGAATATGTTAAAAGAAGAGAAAAAATTTAATATTAATGTTTAGCTGAATCTCAGGAGTGATTATTGAGGAACTACACTTCCCAGAGTGCACCAGCAGCAGCAAACCGGAAGAGAAACACATTTGGAAGATTAATGAAATTAATCTTTTGAATGAAATTAATCTTGAAAATATTTTTTCTTTATTCCATGTAAAGGCTTAAGTGGTTAATTCATAATGCATTAAAATGTTTAATCAAAACGTTTAAATAATATTGTAACTTTTGTTTTCTGTCTTCAAAAGTTTACAACCTTTGCTGAGCAGAACAATCAACTGACAAACCAAAAGTAAAAATAAAAGTGATTGAGTCAAAAAATTTGAGTTTCATTGTGTCCTTTGGAATTTGAACAAGAGGACTTGACAATTAAAAGTAAAGTGTTTTTGTGACTGTATTTTGGTATGTCTGGCTGGATTTGAGAGAGGGCATTTCAATTTTAACCAGAATTAGGACATTGAGTTGAGTCAATAAATGAAAGAAATCATGAATAGAGTGAAGGAAGAGAATAAATTATTTCAGCAACAATTATGTTGTGTCATTGTCATGACAACGACATTTGTTGCCATGGTAGCATTTGTTACCATGCACTGGGACCACAGTCTGCCTATCGCTGCATGGGGCACCAGATTAAAGTCGCCCTGAAATTAAGATGGACAATTCTTTTTTTAATGGAACGTAGCTGTATTTATTATAAATTATTTATCAATGCGAGTCATTATTATTATTATTTGATTTGTGTGGCCTTCCCCTCCCACATGCATCAACATCTCATCTTTATCTCTCGGTGGTAGAACCTGTCACTCACATGAGATCACAGCAAACCATAACGATCAGTTACTGATGGGCAAAATTAAGTCCCACCCTACATCTTTTTTTTAAAGAAGTTGTTTCATTAATTTTGCCATAAATAAGAATATACTATCGCAACTTCCATTTCACAAGTATGACAAGCTCTGTTATGGACAAGTTTGATCAGTTTTTATAACATTTTCTTTAACTAAGAAATACATGTGCTTTAAAATGTATCGTCTCACACCTTTTAAACAATTTTAAAGTATTTATTTCAATTCGTCCTCACTAATAGTCACAATAAATTAGGAAAACACACAGCATTAGTTTATGGTAAATGGAGTGCATTAATATAGCTCTTTCACAGACCGAATGACAACCAAAGCGCTTTACATTTTGCCACACATTCACCCATTCATACACTCATTCATTCGCCGACGGCGGTGTCAGCCATGCAAGGCTCCATCCAGCTCGTCAGGGTTAGATGTCTTACTCATGGACAGCTCCACACTTGGTCAGGTGGAACCAAGGATTGAACCATCAACCTTCTGGTTTTAGACAGCGTCCATGAACCACTGAGCCACTGCCACCCCAGTTTTTACTTTATCAGTTACGTCAAACTTTTTTTTGAAAAACCGAATGCCCACATGCTCCAATTACAGTCCAGGTTCTGTGGACGCCAATTTATCTAAGCAGTCGCGTGGCAGAATTGTGAGCAAATGCACCTGACATTAAAATGATGTCAGTGTAATTATTGTGACAAACATAACATTATGTCAGCCTGTGAAAACCAGAAAATTACAGGAAAGTCTGTTTTCTTCCGCAGGGCAAGCAGGAAAACACAAACAGCTTGGCAGTTTTTGGACCAAATAAGTGTGTGGTGTTTTGATGAGTCAGAAAGACCTCCCATTGATCTGTCTCCACAGAGTGCCTTTCTCTGTCTGAGTCTGCCATCTACACAGTGGTACACACTGTCTGCCTGTCACATTAACAAACACTAAATGGGTCAAGTAAGGTAAGGTAAAGTTAGGTGCTATTTAGACTTGATGTTCCAATCCCTGTGGAACATTGGCATACCTGATCTCAGCTGTGAGAATTGAGTGGTTTAGGTCATCAGCACCCTCCTTCATGGACATTTTGTTGATGAACCCACAATGTCTACAGAGAGCTCAACGGTGACACCTGGCATCCTCCTTCCTTGCATATCACCCCATCTTCATTTTCCTTCCTTTAAACCCACAGCCAATTTCTGCTTCTTTTTGCTACATTCAACTCTTGATTGCTTGTTGAGAGAGGACCCCAAACCCCCATTTTCATCAGTAGACTGGTTGTGGATGTGGAGACAAAACCCCTACATCCATCTTCCACTAGAAATATCCTCAACTTCCAGCCATTTTGCACAGCTTCGGTTGCCAGTTTAGAGTACTTCAAACATTTTCTCTCCCATGCTTCACCCACTCCATCCTCCATGCCACTGTTAGCTCCTCACGATATAACTGCTTGGCTGTTATGGACCAAAGAACCATGTCTGGTTGAACGTTGTAGCCACAATATCTGGGGGGAACACCAGTTTTTTTATCCTAGTCCACGTCCATCCTCCAGTCTCAAGCAGCCCACAGAATGCTTGCATATTTCGTTGTAATGTGATGATCCGATTGGCCTGCTTGAAAGAAATGTGTGAATTGGGAAATTACTGCTTAAGTTTGTGCAAAAGCATTTGTGGTGGTTCACCTCGGTTCTCTAAGATTGATGCAGAATTGAGCATGCGGGATCTTCTCCCAACCATTGGCTCAGGTTC
The DNA here is from genome assembly GCA_027497675.1 of Cyprinella lutrensis. Taxonomy (NCBI): domain Eukaryota; kingdom Metazoa; phylum Chordata; class Actinopteri; order Cypriniformes; family Leuciscidae; genus Cyprinella; species Cyprinella lutrensis. The sequence continues at coordinate 17,271,121 of JAOTRC010000034.1, forward strand.
TGAGGTGTGGGTAGGAGATCAGGTGCCTCTAATGAGAAAGCTTACCCGAGGTCCCTAGATTTCCCAAATGTCACAACAGCTGTTTTCTCTTTTCTAGATTCACCCAGTTAGTCCATTGACCCGGCTTGGTCAATGAGATCCTCCTGCCTCCTCATCTCTTCCACCACGAACCAGCTCTTCTGCCCTTATGTTGCATACCATTAAAGAGCTTTTGGGATGAGCCTAAGGCCTGCTCACTCATGTTGGACTTGACCAATCACGTTTTTGAAATGAAGTGCTGACTTTGCATTGTATGGCTTCAGATGGAGTACACTTTCTCCTCGAGTCAGTTAATGTCATAACCTTGCTTTGGTGCATTTGAATTCTTCCACCAGACCTGTATTTGGTAATTCTAGTTTGCCATTACTGTAAGTCTCACAGCACTAAGGGGTCACATTATGCTTTTTCACTTTTTCAACTTCATTTAGAGTGTAATATTGCTGTTTAGCATAAAAAAAAGATTGGCAAGGTTACAAAGCCCCAAGTCCATTCTACAGGGAGATATTATATTTAACAGAATCCACTTTTCAAGAACGTAAGCAAACAGCTCTTTTGGACTACAACACAATTTTTCAAGGGTGTGTGAAGTCATTATGTTACTCATTTTAATAATCTCCACCCACTGAATAGGTGGTTGAGCTGAGAAAGAGTGTGTTTTTTCACAACGTTTCTAAAACTCATTTGTTTGACCTTCCTAAGGCTGATCAACTTAGATTGGTTAAAATCTATTTTAACAGTTCCTGAACATTACAATCTCAGCATGTTTCTGCATGCTGCACATTTTACTGATAATGTAAACTACAAAGTGCTAACATGTAAACAAAGGGTCAAGCTTTGCCTCCGCTCGCCTGCTAACTAACATTACAGTATTGGTGGAGTGTTTAAGGTAGCATTTGTAAACTCTCGCTTTTTGTAAAGCTGTTCAACGCCACTCAGAAAAATTAACATTGGTATTCTAATCGATTACTGTTTGTATTACCATAGTTTTCCAACAAATATAATGAATAAATTGTGTATAACATTGTCTCTAAAATGTATAAGAAATGTACACACAAAAAAAAACCTACCACACTGAAAGGTCCTGTGAAATCCGTGCTTGTTAACGAACAATCCTCTTGTTCGTTAACATTCTTAAGTCTGAACCTGGCTTGAATTGGTTTGAAATCTATTCCATTCTCATAAATATATATGTCCCATTTGATTCTGTTTTGATCTTCTGTTTGCATTCTTAGTCACGTGTCCTTGATTTTCCCGCCACTTTTCTGTTACCATGTCTACCTTCATTAGTTCATCTTCGTCACCTGTCTTATTAATCATCCACCTGTTCAGCGTCATTATCATCTGTGTCACCTGTCTTCACCTCGTTAGTGTTCATTTGTATCTGTATTTAGTTCTCTCTGTTTGTTCAGTCTGTGTCTGTCAATGTTTATGTTTATCCAGTGTTCATGCTATGTGGTATTGTTGTGCATCCTGCCTGTCTGTACCCTGTTTGAGCTATTTTGATTTTTCTTTGAGTTAAACTATTTGAATATGTAATTTGTTTCATACTTAAGGTCAGGAATCGGATATTTGTAATACATTTTTTGACACTATGTAAAAATAAAACCATGTCAGACGCAGACCACGGCAGACGCTGTGCAAACCACTCCCAATCCCCCAACATTTTCTTAATACTCCACTAGGTGTTGCTATCATACTATTTTATACATTCCTCTCTTCATATTTACTTTTTCAAACACATTCTGATTGGAGAGAAAAGGAACACATAATAGTAATTTATGGTCTTCTTATATCTGTGAGACCAGCAGAGGGAGAAGGACACAGGATCATGACAACGTTACTTACAAAGTTACTACTTATTACTTTCTATGATAGACATGAAACTGCTCTTTTAATTCCTTCAAATGAATAGCTTATAATAAAATTGCATGAATTATTCTTGAACTGACCAAGGTTACATTAAAATCATTTTAACATTAGACGTTCAATTTTGATGTTTGATGTAGCCTTTTTTTTAAGTACAAGTCCTCAGCTCTGTTGCAAGAGTGAATTATCCATTCAATGGGGGAAATCATCTTTGAAAAGGGTCAAGAAATTACTTTACTCTCTACAAACCATTGACAAGGAACTTTGAACACTTCCTCTTCCACAAGCTAACACTGTGGTCTCTACATGATGACACAAGACAGATGTTTTTTTCTACACTAACAGCAAGTAATAAAGTCGCTGAACATTTTACAAGTAGTTCAGAAAGAGGAGAACTGGTGTCATAGAGGATCTCAAGTATTTAAGATGCCACCACAGATACCACCATGTTGCCAGAAGCTCAGAATACTGTACTTGTATTAAACTTTAGTGCAAATGTTTTTAATATTCAATAAATTCCTCTTAGTGGAATGGCCTCTTAGTGCCAATTGGGCATCATTTAAATGCCACGGCCTACCTGAGCATTGTTTCTGACCATGTCCATCATCCCTTTATTCCCACCATGTACCCATCCTCTGATGGCTACTTCCAGCAGGATAATGCACCATGTCACAAAGCTCAAATCATTTCAAATTGGTTTCTTGAACATGACAATGAGTTCACTGTACTAAAATATCCCCCAGAGTCACCAGATCTCAACCCAATAGAGCATCTTTGGGATGTTGTGGAACAGGAAATGATGAGCATCCCAAAAACTGCAAGATGCTATCCAATCAATATTATGTAAACACTAACTTTGTTTGCTATGTTAGATGCAATTAATCGTGATTAATCGATTTGACAGCACTAGAAACTATTTAAAATTATGCTACAATTATGCTGATCTCTAAAATGCATTACCTGAGTTATAAGTCCCATGGTCAGCGGCATCAACATGTTTCCTCTTCCGGGCCCGTCCTCTGCGCACAGGTGTCCCTTCATTGTATGTGCTGCTCTCAGAGTTTAGCTCTATTGGAGACACGTCAGAATAATACAAATCCTTAAGGCACTCCTTCTGTAGCATCATCTCAAAATGTACCCGACAGTACACTGACGTCTCCCTCATCCCGTAGTGATCTCCAGTGAATAGTACTTTGTTGCAGGTGGCACAGGAAAAACAGCTCAAGTGGTACACCAGATCCCTGGCGCGCATCACTATCTCTGCAGCAGAGATTCCCAGGTGACACCGTGCACATCTTTGTGAAGAAAACCTACTACTTAAGAGAAGACATCATTGTTTGGCTTTATTAAGAAGCTTTTTACATGTTTGAACTGTGAAATCTCTGTGAAAAAGAATGGGGTGTTGGACACATTGTAAGGGCAAGTTGTCACAGAACAATGGTTTGGTATTTAGCATCTTTTGCATTTTTGTTGATTCATGATTTCATAATTAGGCTATAATTTTGATGTTGTACACCTTTTCAGGGTTTCTGCAGGTTTTATGAAGATAAATGTAAGACATTTAAAGACCAAGATTCTTAAATCATGACACATTCATTTGTCAAATGTGTCTTGTTTTCTATAGCAAAAAAATGTGTCTTGTTTTCTGTCAAAATGAAGTGAATTTGTGAATTTGTAAAACAAGAACAGATATCTGCCAATGGGCTTAGAAATATCAACTTAATTTAAAGGGAAGTTTTCATAAATTAGATATTTTTTTTCTTGTTTTAAGCATAAACTCACTATATTTGCATCTCAAGTAAATAGGATATGTCACGATTTAAGGAGGACATTTCTTTTGGAAAACAGGACAAAATACAGAGGAAGATAATCATTTTTTGCAATGCATGCAACATTAATTATTAATTCCCTTATTTTATGAATTTTAGATTTTCTGCTCTGATTTAAGGCCTTAATTTGTGTAATGTTGAATTAAGACAAAAACCAGAAACTGCATAAACCCTGTATTTCTTTCTCTATTTATTTTTTACTTTAGATGGAATGAAATGCTATTACATTGTGAGATTACCCCGCTTCTGGGGTGAAAGGTCAACTTTTGTTTAATTAACGATATCCTTTCTGTGAATTTTGTGAACAACTTTTTGAAAAAAAAATCACAAATAAACCTTCACTAGGGTAAAATCGTGACAACTAAACGCCTAGGCCTATATAATATCAGCAATTTGGTCTTATTTCGACGTTGAATATATCCAACGTTCAGCTATAGGCTACATTTATTTTACCTGTAATAGTCCTCCTTACAGTAAATGTCTCCGTGTTTACTGAAGCACGTGAGCTCTGACTCCAGGTCAGCGTGGCACGCGCTACATTTCAAACAGCGCTCGTGCCACCGTCTGTCTGCCGCGAGCAAGTAGAAGCGATCCGAGATCCGCGCGCCACAGCCCGCGCACACTGGTGACTCACAGTCCGGGTCCTGGAACACCATTAAACATTCACCATCGTTATCAAACATCCTAAATCTCATTTGCCATATTTTTTTTTTTTGCCTAACAGCATTGTCTATTTAACATTTGCCATATGTGAATTCATGAATATTAAAAAAGGACAAATACTATTTTAAAGACTTTTTGGACCAATAACCTGCAAAATCTCTTAGAATACATTTTGCATCTAGAATTAGGCTATGTAGGCTACTGTTCTTCCAAATACATGGTGTTATTAGACCGCAACTTGTCTATTGTAAACTTCCAGCTTTCTGTTTCTGATGCAGAAAAGCTATCATAAATTCAGGACCTCTAGACTAGATTACAGTAATGCAGATGAGTGTCTTACAACCCTATTCCTCAATAAACAAGCTAATAGTCCAAAATGCATATAATTCTTACCAGGTAAATAAAATATGATCACAACACCAATTTGATCATCTCTCATGTATTATTATCAATTTTAATTTTTATGTTGCTACTGACCAATAAGGGCCTATACGGTTTAGCTCCTGTGTATTTAACTGATCTTCTATCGCCCTAATCAAGTCATGTCACCTTTAAGCTATTTATAGTGCTTTTTACAATACAGACTGTTTCAAAGCATCTTTATCCAGTGATAACAGGAAAATAATGCAACAAAGTTTGTTTCTAGAATAGCATCATAGTCCATTTTAAGTAAGGTACATAATGGTTCAGATGGTTCCCAGTTCAAATCTAAAGACACATCTAAGGCAAGCATAATGCATCTCATAACCTTTATATCAGATCAAATGCACAATGATTATCATTTGCCTGAAATGTTATGAACAGCAGCTATACGCTAATTATTTTCCATTTGCTTTTCTGTCTCTGGGGATGACCGATCCCTGTGAAGAGATGACGCCAACACCAACTCTGAAAACTTACGCAACTGCCAGATTTTCTATATATTGTAATTATGATAACAACTTCTAATAACTAGTTTAATGAGATCATTTCTGCCTAAATTAATGGATGATGTTAGCAAACTGCCTGATTTTTATAGAACTGTACATTTCTGATGGACATTACTTCAGTCACATCTGACAACAAATGACTCTAAATTGTCTAAATGACATTACATTATAATTTCTAGAAACATGCATTTTCTGTAAATTTGTGAATTTAAAATTAAATTGATTTATTTATATACATTATTAATAAATAATGTTTTGAAGCTTTCTTTACCATGAATTTGTTGTCTGCCATTCAATATGCCATTCAGGAGGATATTAAAAACATGATTTAGAATTTGTCAAACCAATAACAGTTAAATAGGATCGGTCATTTTAATAATGAATTTTACTTTTAATAGGCTTATTTTAAAATAGAATTGCCACTTTTCATATTAATGAATTGTCTTAATGCTACTGTATATTGACTTATTGTACAAAACTGTAAACCACCATGTATCAAACAAAATAAAAATGTACAAAACTCATTAGGCTACATTGCTGCAAATTAAATTAATAGACTATATAAAAAGTTGGAGTTGAGAATAAAATTAATAACTTACTGTTTTATTTTCCATGTTGACAGCAGCTGATAGCTCCTCTCCTGCAGCACAATATTAATATTACTTCATTTAAGTGGAAAATGATGATCTATCTATCTATCTATCTATCTATCTATCTATCTATCTATCTATCTATCTATCTATCTATCTATCTATCTAT
>JAOTRC010000034.1:17302146-17313945 GCA_027497675.1 Cyprinella lutrensis
GGTAAAACTCGACTGTTTAACTCTGGGGGAGTGGTAAAATGAGCCTATTTCCAAAAAAAGTGGAGTATCCCTTTAAGGTTCTCAGAGGAACTGTTTTGTGTTGTAAAATTGATTTATTAAAGGAAATGGGGGTGAAATAGTAGAATTTCAATAAAAATACACACCTGTGACTAAATGTATGAGGTTAGCAATTTGATTAAAACTTTTTTTTAAAGAACTGAAAAAGACAAAAATGTCCATAAGGGTACAGATCTTCAAAGTAATAGCGCCACATTCATTCTTCGTTTTTGTCTTTTACCTTCTTCTTTCTGTGTTTCATGTGACATTTTGGGTAACGTGAATATTATATAAGTCTATATATATATATACACTGTATGTCCAGCTGTATATTAAAGATCAGACACACTAGCATTCAATAGTTTGTGCTCAGTAAGATTATTTGTTTTACAATAAATGAATCAAGAGCACATTAAATTGATCAAAAGACATTTATAATATTACAAACCATTCATTTGAAATAAATGCTATTCTATTAATCAAAGAACCATAAATAAAATATGATTTCCACAAAAATATGAAGTTAATAACCATAAATGTGTCTTGATCATCAGATCCTCATGTTAGAGTGATTTCTGAAGGGTCATGTGACACTGCAGACTGGAGTAATGATGATGAACATTCAGGAATAAATGACACTTTACTGTATATTCACATAGAGAACAGATGATTTACACTGGATTAATAATACACTGTTTTACTGTATTTTGATCAAATAAACGAATATCTCATCAAGGCTTTTAAATACTTTATAACTATTTAGATTGCTCCATTCTTTTGAACAGTAGTGTATGTATGTTCTGCTAGACTGTGTTGGTGTGTCTACTATAAAGATCCAGTGTGTTGGTCGGGTGAGATCGTAGCTTTATCGTTCCTCTCGTCCCGTTGTTTGTTCCAGGTTGCAGATGCTGGATCACTTTGCCGAATGCATCAAACAGGCTAAAGGAGTCCGTCAACAGGCCGTCCAGCTCAACATATTCACCGCCGTGCTGAGCGCTCTGAAGGTGTGCGAAGTGTTGTGCGGTTCACAGTAGAGTAGTTCACGAGTCGTAATAATGACCGTTGACGGGCGTCTGTGTGTGTGTGTGTGCAGGGTCTGGCGGAGAACAAGAGCAGTCTGGGTCCAGAAGAGGTGCGTAAGTCGGCTCTGGCGCTGGTGATGGGCGCGCTGGACAACCCCAACCCCATCCTGCGCTGTGCCGCGGGCGAGGCTCTGGGACGCATGGCACAGGTCGTCGGGGAGGCGTCCTTCATCGCCCGCATGGCACAGCACAGCTTCGACAAGTACGCACACATCATCACAAACGGAACAATCCTGTCACTTAAAACTTTGGTCACTACAGCAATAATCTATCATGTAATGAGATCCACAATAATTCTGTTGCTCTAAAACATTAACCCCTTAACGCCCAATTTCGCAAATATGCAACAAACCGTTTGACTCAGTCAACCAGCCGAGATAACGTCTGCATTCCCCCAATGCCGGTCAGGACATATTCGCTACGGACCTAGGACCTTCGGCAAGCGCTTGTTTCTAGTGGGACTGCAAAGTGACGGACTTATTTCCTGTTTACGCACAGTCAGGAACATTTGCAACATTTGCAACATGCCAAATTGACCATTATGCCCGCTGTTGCAGATTTGCAACATACCAAAATTTCGATTTATTTGTTGTGCAAAAGTGAAATTGATAATCTCAGCATTATTTACCATCTACTTAAAGGCAAAAACACACATAAAACATTTTTTTTATATACAGCTATATAAATTCAGAAGTTAAGGGGTTATCCTGTTTCTAACAGTTCAATTTTCTCTGAAAACTGAATTGTGCGATAACTTTATTATTTATTTTCCCATCAGTATCATCTCAGTGAGCTTTTGTGAAGTTTCACGCATGCGCAGTAAAGTGAATTTAGAAGTTTCTTATCAACACTGAAATGTCGGAAAATGCTTGAAAACGCTAGTGTGGACGGAGAGCGTTTTTAAACAAAAACGCCATTTTCAAATGTATCCGGATTAATGTGGACGTAGCCTGAGCCTGATTGATTCCTGACAGGTAGAGACAGTCAGGGTATTTGTGTGTGTGTGTGTGTGTGTGTGTGACGATGGAATGAGACTAGTGGCAGATTGAGGCTTGCCCTGAAACACCTTAAACACTCCCTTTTACAGAGAAAGAACAAAGAGGGCCTCTGACAGGTTTTACCAAAGCAGCAAACACAACCTGCCAAAGGGAACTACACGGCTAATGCTGTCATAATAAACCATGAATTTATAGACCTTATGTAGCCCCGCCCCTTTTCAGTGCTTGTTGTCTTTTGACTTCCGGTCTGTATTTTCACAGCGATCTTCCATAGGTATGAATGAACTGCTCGTAAAAAAATTCCTGGTCGACATTTGTTAAGACATCTGCTATACAATACTTATGATAAACATTACAATGCCCATGATAACTTTTGTTAACTCTACAATAAGTAAATCAACTCACCAGCTAATTACTCCTCGACAGCGATGCCATAGAAATATACAGAGCGACCGCTAAACCGAAATTTCAAAGACAATATTCAAAAGATGACGGGGCCCAAGTTTCTCTGGTGCATAAGGTCTATAAAAACACAAATTCAGTGGGATGCACCTGCAATGAAGGCACACAGTATGCCCACCGCTCATACTTAATACAAGAGGCAAAAAGCCACAATTGTCATCTGCCCTGTTCTGCACAATTATTTACGCAGTATATTCTTGGCTTTTTGTGTTTCATAATAAAAATACAACCAGTTCATTAGATTAAGCATCTCAATGCTCATGCAAGCTGCATAACATCATACTTGGATTTTAAACACACACACTGACTCTACATCCCATGACACAGAAAATGTAACGTTTTCCAAACCAAGACGACAATGCCAGTAATCTGATGTTTTATCTGAGCAGTTATCTTTCCCCGGGGTGAACAAGATATTTGTCTTGGCTTCTTTTCAAAATGTGTCTGACTGTTTTGTGAAGGGTGGTCACGCTTCATAAATATGATAACATTAGCTGATGTCAAGAGTTGAGATTCAGCCTTTTCTTTATTTTTTTTAATCTTCTATACTTAAAAAAAACTAGAGTCCTTACGTTTCTTATATTATAAGTTGGAAAAATGATAAGCAATCAATGATATGACCCCTTAAAATACATTAAAAACCAACAGAACACAACACAGTAATGTGTGACACATCATGAGAAAGATCATGTGTCACTTAAAGGATGCAAAATTTGGGGGCGGGGGATGTGGTTGTGGGTGGGGATGGGGGGTTGCACTCCACTCCTCAGAATCTGTCATTTTAGCAGTGTTTACAAAACCTGCGACTGGCCAGTCACTGGGGAAGAACGATCTGGTCATCGGCTTCCTTAAAGGAGCTAAGAGGTTGAATCTTCTCAGACCCCACTTAGTCGCCATACGGGACCTTTCCACGGATTCGGAAGCCATGAAAGGTGCACCGTTCAAGCCACTTGTCCGGACATGAAACATTTGTCATTCAAGACAGTGTTTCTTATGGCTCTTGCTTCAGTGAAGCGCATAGGGGATTTACAAGCGCTCTCAGTAAGAGCTTATGTGTCTCGCTCGTCTGTTTCAGACTTCGTTTCGTTCAGCGGATGTGCTAAGGGACTACCCGCATATGTAGACACAGCCTACATTTATAATGTTTTTTATAGAGGTTCCCGCCTTACAGGCTAAACTACTTTCGGTCTAAAGATCAGTACTGTTTGCCCAATTGCTTCGGCTCAGAATGCTACAACTACTTGAGAACCGCTTGCTGATTGAGGGATATTTTTTAAGGATAATTTTTGGCTTCAGTATCTCGTGGAAAAGAGGTTTTCCCCTAGAGTAAGTTATTACGCAGTCCTCGTTCCCTCTTCTAGAGAGAACCGAGGTTTCGTTAGTAACAGAGTAAGTTTGCAAGGAGACATAAGGTTTTCTGTTGGGTAGGTTTAGCCTAGGGTTAGGGTAGAGACTATAGAGTTCGTGCAGTATATGAAAATAATTTTGTGATGTGTGTGTGCATTTGTGTCAGTTAACGTATTTCTCAGTTCCTTTTTTACCCTTTCACTGCATTACGTCTTTGTAGGGGTGTTTACAAAGACAGCTCTTCCAGTGCACTAACATGACTGTGTCTTGTAGAGGAAGTGGTCACAACAAGCCTCGCAAACAGTGACAGAAAAACAGGACGTGATCTAAATTGTTCCAGAGATGTAGCTCATAACGCTCATATTTTATCTTTGCATCTTAGGCCATTCCTGGGTGTTTTAGTTGCATCATAGAAAGTCAGATGATTTACACAATTCTCAAATATTTGTATTTAGAGGGAATTTATTGTATTGATCACAGCAGCCAAGCAGCATAAAGATAGTGTTCTAAAAGTCCACCAAACAAAACTGTTCCAAACTTCACAAACAGACTGAAATCCACCAGACAGACAGACTACAAACAGACACACAACACTCGCTTGTTTCCCCAGTTCTTCCTTCCTCTTCAGTTCCCTGACAAAATTGTTTTTCACATCGTTTCCTTTAGACAGGAATCAATAAACATGTTGGATTTCACATGGTTACAATTTCCATTAAGACAATTTTGCAATGTATTTTAAGAGCTGTGGTGTGCCACAGTGCGAGTTTTGGACCATCTATAAATATTATAAAACAACTAATGCTAGCAGAAAGAGATGCTCTTTCAAATATCATTCTTACAGCGACTCTTTTATATTTCAACATTTTCCAAGTAGGTCTGTCACTTTTTAGATGTCTCTGACAAATAAGGGAGGTGTCCACAATGTGCAGTATTGGGTGTCTTTCTTAGAGGATTGAGAAACACCAGAATAATGCTTACAAAACCCTTCCTCATTTAGGACTTTTGAATTATTGAGTACAAATGAAAGAATTCATTTAATTACTGTTAAAGGTAATTAACAGTCATGACTTGATGTCCTGCTTGTCAGCATATATAAATAAATAATTGCCAGATCAAAAACAGCACTTAAAAGGCACTTTTTACAATGACGTCACAATAGTATGAGCATCATTCACAAGTTTCACCACAGCCCTGACTGCAGCTTAGCGTATTATTCTGTCATGTAAAGCTTGCGTTGAGACCAAAAGACATTCAGTTGATCAATGATATTCTCTCATGGACAACAGCATTGCCTTTTTACATAGATTTCTGATTCTGACTGATCTAACACCAGTTGCTGGTGTTTCCTGCTATCCTGATTATTATTAATAGTTCCATCTACGGGATCTCTTTTGATCAGACACACTTCCAGCTTTGCTCGTGGACATGCTAGGCTGTCTTTTTTAACATTTTCACGATTTCACGACATTTTAATTAATAACAATTCATGTATGAACTAATACATTAACCTTTAAGTTAACCATTAAGTTCCTAATGTGGTAATCATTAATGAATAGCTTAAATAATTATTAGTTACATTAATTCAGTATTATCTGTGCATTAGTTAATCATGAATTAATGCTTATTAGTGCACCCATATTGATGGCTACCCGTGACATTCTACCAGGAGCTGTTTATGTCCTTAATCTCAGATTTATGCATTTCTATGTGAACACTATCAATGCCAAAATGAATCTGCAGTAGTCAGGAGGTACAAGAAAGAGCTGTTTAAGTCTATTATTATTGTAATGTTTTGTGCTTTGAGACATGAGGATTTAAAGCCATCTCTGCAGAATCTGCTGTGTTGAAGGAGGCATGGCTTTGGAGAGAGCGCTCTGTAGGGAGGGTAAAGTCTTATGATGAGGAGTTACACGATTTTTAAGGGAGAAAGGCAAAAGCCAGGGGCCATGGGCAAAGATGTGCAAACTCTAAAAACGTTTACAGAAATATTAATATTAATTGAGTGCTAATGGAATAGTGGTTTAAGACCCTTTTAGACAAACCACATCATATGTACGGGAAAAGACGATCCATCGCCACAAAGAAAATATTCAAAATTTGCTTTTAGAGGTCATCAAACAGATAACTTCAGATTATTTTTTACACTGACTCATGTACACTGACTCATGTGCTCATTCTCTAGGAAAGCATAATAACGTTCTACATTAAAGTAAATACCCATCATTCTCCAATCTTTCATTTGAATGACTTTTAATTACTGCTTATTGACTTTGGTCACAGAAGCATTGAGAATGGAATACAGCCACTTAGTCAGCCGCACCATCCTTCCAAACACAGACAGCTCAATCAACAAAAGCTGTAGATCAAAAGGCTTTATGTTTCATTAACTGCAGATTAAACATCAGTCGTACTAGTGGACTGAGCATGACGTTACACTGAGAAGGTTAAAAACAATACAATACTGAAAAGGGGATGGAGGGTCATCGATCGTCTCAGACAATAAGTAAATACAAAATAGACGTTCTGAAAATACTGATTCATGCCGTGAGAGTTGGATTCAATACCTGCTCGGAAAATCTATTAGTGTGATGTTTATGGACCATTTGAAGTCATCCCCATTTGGAAAACCACGTAAGAGTTAAAGGTAACTGGGACCTTATTTCTCACGCCTGTCCCGTCTGTCACTTGCAAGTTGCAATATTACTCTTACTGTAAATGAGATTTTATCTCACTATTGTGACTATATCTTGTAATTGCTTCTTAATTTCACAGAACTTTGTCAATTTCAACTATTTCTCAGAATTGCAACTTAATTTTATAAGAGTTTTGACTTCATATCTTAATGCAATATGGCGCTCATATTCCAAGTGCAGTTTAAAAAAGTACTTCACTACCAGAACTAAAAAGAAGTCTGAACCTACCCAGTAATGAATGTTTGTTCATACTGAATGTGAAATATTTGACCTGGTGATCACTCATTTATTGTGCATTAACCTAATGGACACACACTTCCTTTGCACAGCTCAGCTAGCAATGACACCAAAAATGACAAGACACCGAAAGTGCAAACCTCACAGAAAACCACAACGCTCTCTGTTCTCATACATACTTTGATGCTGTTGCTGGTGCATGCACGGCTTTCAATAACATTGCGTCTGTTGTAGCTTAAAGCAGACATCAGACGTCAATAAGCACAAGGCACACCACAAGATGATGGAAACAAATCCAGAAATATCTGGTTGAATGACATTTCAAAAGCTGTGCATTCTCTGAATCATTGTCAAAAAACCTTGCAGAACTGCCCAGCTCATATAAAAAAGTGAATAAAAAAAGGAACGGCAAAAAAACAATGAAGAAGAGGTCTGAATGTAAAAAAAATCTTCTGATCACACTTGATTTGTTCATTTGACTTTTTTGCACAACAAGTGTATAAATCTCATTGTCAGTGATTAAAGTTTTAGTAAAGTAACAGATAAAATAGAAATCTGTGCACTTTATATGTACTGTTTTATTTCTTCCTCAAGGATGGATTACGGTCATGGATGATGGACTGGGGCTTTGGAGAGGCTGTCCTCACAACACTATCATAAGTGTCTGTTTTACATTTTTAATGATCATTTGATTTTTGGGGGGGAGGAAATGTTGGTCCTTTTAGAGACTGGGTTTTGAAATGAGTTATAGTCTTAACAAAATGTGCTATCCATTTTAATACATATATTATAATGTCACACGTCATAATAGATATGTTTTGCTGTCAGGATGTGCTGCCTTTGTAATTCTCTAGAAGGCAGCTTAAGGAGCAAAAACAGCCTTTAAAAAAAGCTTGTCTAATTTTGAACATGTCTAATTTTGAGAAGAAAGAAACAAAGAAACGAAGAAAGGGCAATGAGTGTAAATTGTGTAGATAAATATTAGCCCAGTAGGTATTTTATGGGGAGACATATACGTGTCAACTTGCAGTGACAGGAGGGTGCAAGACTGCCGTAAACTCGGGGGCGGAGTTGGCAGAAAGCTCTCGGGGAAGAACTTGTGAGTCAGTTTAGTTGAGAGTCAAGGCAACTGTGGACTACACACCTCTCACGAGCAAAAACACAGGACTGAATTTGTGGAAGATCGCACGTGTACCGGACTCGCATGTGTACCAAAATGTTTCCTAATTCTAGACGCGCTTTGGATATTTTGGAGACGCGTAACAGCGCATGAAACACACACGTGGAAAGTATGATCGTGGGATCTTTAACATAGATTGGGGAAGTCAGCATTTGATGCCATGCGCCTTGAGCGCGTGTAAAGTGACCGATCTGATTTGAACATCGTGAGCAAGCAACTCGGTGAAGATGAACATGGACCCTACCATTCCGGTCATTATGTTTATATTTGGCGTGGTCGGGAACATTATTGCTATCGTAGTGCTACAAAAGTCACGGAAAGAGCAAAAGGAGACCACTTTTTACACCTTGGTGTGCGGACTTGCCGTAACTGACCTCTTGGGCACGCTGCTCGCCAGTCCAGTCACCATCGCCACCTATGTAAAGGGCGCGTGGCCCGGCGGGTATCCGCTGTGTCAGTATTCCGGGTTCATTTTACTCTTCTTCTCTTTGGCAGGTCTCAGTATTATCTGTGCCATGTCCGTCGAGAGGTACCTCGCCATCAATCATGCCTATTTCTATAACCACTACGTGGACCAGCGGGTGGCAGGCTTGACGCTCGCGGGAATCTATGTGTCCGATGCACTCTTCTGCGCTCTTCCCAGCATGGGACTGGGATCCGTGGCACTCCAAAAGCCAGGAACCTGGTGCTTCATCGACTGGCATAAAAACGACAGCTCGAACGCCACTTTCTCCTACATGTACGCCGGCTTCAGCTCCGTCCTCATCCTCGCAACCGTCATTTGTAACGTGTTGGTGTGCGCGGCTCTCATCATGATGCACAAGCGCTTCGTGCGCAGGACCTCGCTGGGGACTGACCAGGCTCGCGTCGCGGAGATGAGGCGCAGGCGGAGTTTCGCGCGTCTGGCTGGTGCGGAGATCCAGATGGTCATTGTTCTCATAGCCACGTCCGTTGTCGTGCTCATCTGCTCCATTCCTTTAGTGGTAAGTGGGATTTGGTGGTTTTTGGGAAATGGAAGGACAACGTACTTTTGATTAAGAGAGTGTTGCAAAATATGTGTTAACGGCGTGGGATATCCGGCTGAAAACAACAACAACAACAACTTAGTTAAAATTGATTGATGGTCTTAGAATGTAATAGTTTGGTTTCAGTTAAAAGTCCACGAATTAACAAAATTGTGTAAAATCGTATAGTATATTTTATAATACTAGCAATTACGTTAAAATTGGAGTGTAAAATTACAAGCGAAAAGTATGAATTACATTAAAATCTATAGAAAAATGTATATTAGATTTAGCAAGACACTATATAGAATATATTTAATATACAGATGTTTTTTATAAATACATTAAAAATATTTAAATAATAATATATGAATATCCCACCTTATAAATGGGCTACTCATTTCCTGTGTTAATCAGCCATCATTTCTTAAATGTATTTTAAAAGCATAAAAGCTTTTTTTTTTGATTTGTGAATTTTTCTTATAATTGGTCTTGTATACCACCTGCATTATTGTCAGTGCATTGTACAGAAACAGACACATTTTAATGTCTTAACAAGGCTGCATATTAACATTAAATAAATGAATGATATATACAGTTAGGATCTATAAAATATGCTACCATAATGCATGTTTTTTTTAATGCCCATATCCTTTTTAGAGTGTTTCGGTCAAATTTTGACAAACCCAACCGTTGGGTTTACAATTTTAATTACAAATTTTAAACCGACCGAAAAGCCCTAAAGGTTGTCACAAACATTATTCAATAAATGAATGATGTATACAGTTAGGATCTATAAAATATGCTATCAGACAAATGCTATCCCATAATGCATGTTTTTTTAAAGCCCATATCCTTTAGTGTTTGGGTCAAATTTTGACAAACACAACGATTGGGTTTAAAATTTTAATAACAAATTTTAAACCGATCGAAAAGCCCTTAAAGGTTGTCACAAACACTCTAAACAACTTAGTACACAAGCCATCTATTGATTGTTATCTATTGACCTTCACTGCATACGATTTGTATGTCTATGATCTGTACCCAGCATGACTTAATTATGTGCTGACTCATAGTGGAAAGACACAACCAGTATCTAATAATCAGTGGTCATATCAAGATTGTGTTTGGTGTCGGAAATCAATGTAGGGTGACTATAGATAAAGAAGTAAAAAGATAACGTCTCGTTTCCTGTCTAGGTGCAGGTGTTTGTGAACCAGATGCCCACCACAGGGGACACAGCAGAAATGCGGAACCTCAAGGCCATCCGAATTGCCTCCGTTAACCCCATTCTAGACCCCTGGATCTACATCCTGCTGAGAAAGACGGTTGTGCAGAAGATTCTAGAAAAGATCAAGTGTCTCTTTTGCCGTATCGGTGGACGGAGTCACGGGAGGAGCCCTACGGACTTCCAATGCAGCAATGGTGTCCACAGCTCATCGTTTGTCTCTCGTGACTTGCCGTCGCTGGTTCTGCCTGAGCGGCCGGAGATGATCAGCACGTCACAGACATATTTGTATCCCCTCGACGCGGGACAGGGCTGCTGTGGTGACTCTGTGCAGAGCAGGACGTGTTCAACTTCAACCGAGCAAACCCTTCTCTCAGGTGACTCTCAGGCGGTAGACCACAGCAGCGGAGAAAACAGAACAGAAACGAGCACAGACTTTGTGAAAACACATTCGTGCACGCACTCCACCCCAAATGAAGCGCATTGTTCTAAGCACCAGCCGCTGCAAGTCACGTTCACAGACGAGACTTTGAGCTTAGAAGAGAGAAGCATATAAAAAATGCTGAAAGCGAGCCTGGAAAACTCAGCAGTTCAGCAGAGCAACATTTCAAGAAGGGGGAATACATTTCAGGAGCCTGATTCGAGCGTTGCCAACAGACCGAATCGAAAGACAAAAAAACTCATGAGAGTAAAATGATAGTTGAGAGAAAAAACACTAATCAGAGTACTAAAGAAAAAAGTGAAATGGTTACTGAAGCTGGAACTCGATTGTTGCTACACGATGGGGTTCTGGAAAGGGTGAAAGAGGACGATGGAGAGGCTAACTGGCTTCGTTTTTTGGTAACTTTTGTTGAGCAACAGGTTATCCTGCACGATGAGGAGAATGACAGAGCTCGTATAAATGTGTCCATATTGTGAGTTCTCAATAAGTCTATTCGTTTTTGACTAAAGATAAAATTGCATTTGGCCCCGGTTGACTGATTTGACCCAGGGAGAGGGGATTTTTTGCCAACTCGTGATTAGATCAGATGGATGACCTTGTGGGTTGCACAAGCGATCAAATATCTGCTGCCCTGCTTCAAGTCCTCTTTTTCAGACATTCTTCTTTAGGTCACAAGTTCAAGTAACCAGAGTGCCTTGTAAGCGTTTCTTATACTGGAACTCGTGGTTTAAAATGTTTGACTTTATGACTTTATTTCCAGCGACTGATGCATAAAAAAACTGTTTACTATTTCAAAACTTATACAAGATGTAGCTAGCCATAACTGTGCATTTTTGTTGGAATTTCCATAATAAGTACAATATTCTGTGAATTGAAGGAGAACTCCTGCGAACAATGAACCTTTGGTCAAATAAAACATCGGCACCTAGTCAATCGTTCTCTGAGATTTGTTTTCATGATAATCGAATGTAACGAGTTTTATCTGTAATAATTGTTTAGCGTATAATGCTAGTAATGGGGGCATTGACTAAGTAAAAAGAAATCGCTAGTTTATACCACTAACAAGGCT
>JAOTRC010000034.1:17394921-17410335 GCA_027497675.1 Cyprinella lutrensis
GATTACCGTAAAGCTCCATGAAAAAAAGTTAATGCAACCGTGACGTGACCCGATTGTGGAGATTTTGCATTGGCTGCAGAGCTTTGATGATTGAATAGCTTGTGCAAGCCGAAAGAAAGACACACAAATACGTTCACTTGCAGGTGTATTGCTGCTTTATTAGGAAATTGTTCAACTTTTATTCAGAGTTGTTGTCCTCCAACAAAGCAACAACAAATGGCATGACATGAAAGTGTGGGGGCGGAGCTAATGCCAACAACTTCCTGACCACAGAGCAGCCAGCAAATATAAACAGTCACTTACCTCACCCGCTCTGACAGCTCTCCCAAACACACATGAATCAAAATGTAGAGAATGCCTGCCTGCTGACTTAAGAGAGGGATGAGTGATATGATATGATCAAGTGAAATGAAGACCTTGCCTTTCCGAATGATTATAATTTAATTATTTAAGCAGAAGGCCATTCATTTTTTAGGCCTTTACACACATGCTCTCACACGTAATGAAACACCCAGTCTCTCTGATTAGTGCAAACCACATCTCACTGACAGATGTTAAATCTCAATTGTTGGCATGGTATTGACACCACAGAGAATGATGTACTTAACGCAGCTTGTTAGGGTCTCCATTTTTCTCTCAGGCTGCTTAAATCTCTCTTTTCCTCTCTGTGACTGGAATGGAAAGTGTATGTTTTCTTGTAAATGAAAGCTTGAGACAAAGGGATAGAGGCCAGAGAGGCCTGAAGGTGGGTGTATCATGTGTCTGCTGTTCTTTACTCATCTATGTTAAAAAATCTCATAAACATTCAGTTTTTAAGTGCCATATGGGAAACATATCAAACCCTTTCATTTGTGCTGTCTTTTTGTAAATTTAAATTAGAAAGACTTTGAAAGCTTTGAGAAACGTTGCTTTACTTTACCTCTTGCACTCACACTCACTTAATGAAGTTTTAATAACATAGATCATTTGAATAGATCATTTGAATGTGTTCCTCCCAAACTTGCATGAGAGGAGACATGCCCGACTCATTGTTCCTCACAGTTTTCTGCATCCCTCCATCACCCTGTCTCCTCACTCTCGGCTGGTTACTAAACCAGCCAGGGATACGGGGGAGAACTCTGGGTTTGGAGCAAATTCTGAGCTCGGGGCCCTCTCCTCAGACAGTAGGCCTATGCCAAAAAAAAAAAAAAAAAAAAAAACACACATTCTCTTTACTCTGATTATTAGAGAACTTGTGAAACTTTGCAAAGTTCTCATCAGTTATAAATGTGAATGCACTCTTATAAATAAAGATTCCAAAACAGTGGTTTTAGTATGGATGCCTGGAAGAACTGTTTGTTTGTTTGTTAAAGTGTGAAGAACATTTTGGTGATGTTTGGTTCATTTTAGATAAAAAAAAGAAAAAAAAGAAAAAAGGATAGGCCTAATGTAGGCTACTTGATTCGTTTCAACCCAAATGGTTGTAAAAAGCAAATAGCAGAACTTGCGTTGTTTGGGGGTCAAAATCGACCACCATTAAGTACAAAATTAGTTGCTCCAACTTAGCATAGGCCTACTTTAAATACATTAGCTATACCAATTTATTTGTACAACAATGTTTATATTAAGTACATGAATAGCCTATGGTATACTTAGCATTAAGTTATGTATTCAAAATACATTTTAGTATGTTTCACTTGGGAAGAAAGATTTTACATTCTAAACATTGAGAGCTAAAACAGACGCACCTACTCAAACACTACTCAAACAGCCTACTCAAAAACTCTCTTGTGGGGTCATAAAAGTAATGTTTTTTATACTGTACGTATATATTCTGTTAGCTAAACACTACCCCTAAACATAAGGAAAAAAAACTTATTCTGCATTAATATTTTGCGTCGTTCTTGCGTCGTTGATCTCGATTTATATCCCCATGCACGTGAAACAACACACACGCACGCGCTCACACACGAACTCATGCACCTCATGCACGAGCCAGAACAGAAGACTCAAATAAGAGGTTGAAATCAGGCCAGGCTTGTTTTTATAATAAAAAGAGGGGTTTTGGCCGAATATAAATTAAATTTCAAATTTAATTTCAAACCAAAAATGAAAAGATAAGCCTCACTGAAGGAAATGCAAATTCACGCGTGTACAATAGAGGGCGCAACTCTAGCAAACCTTTCAGCTCTGCTGCCATTCTGGAATCTGGACAGCAAGAATAGGAAGAATGCAGGAGAAAAAAGTTTAACACTTACTTGACCAATAATCAAAATAATAATAATAATAAAAAATCAACAGTAATTTTTTGTTTCTGGTTTAACTAAATCATCGAAGTGTCAGAAGCAAGTAGCTAAATTGGTCAATAATGTGAGATTAAATGCATGTTCTATTTATTTGGAGCTTTGCATAGTATTCTGATTCTATTCATTTTAAAGAATATTGAATTTGTGCAAGTGAGATGAGTAAATGCACACTCACATTTAGTCTATAACTACAATAACCATCAAGTTACACTGATTATGTATTATGTAACTCAAGTTACTTATGAGTTACCCCCAACAATGGTCATCAGTGAGGGCATGCCACCTTTACTTTCGTTTTGTGTTTGTTTTATTATTAAAAGTGTTTTTGAGCATTTGCCAGTTACCACCTCCTTCTTCCCACAATAACTAACTCTGTTACAGTCCCTTTAACGTCTGGTGCCTCACTGTAACCAAGAATTTTAATAAATAACGAGAGAAAAAAAGGAGCAACCAGTTGAATTTTTGTGGCGATCAACACCTGCCACCTGTGCTGTTTAACTTGTTTAACTTCTAGAGGCCTACAGAATCTGGAATATTCTTTTAACATAATATTAGCAGGTCTCCACAACCTTCAAAACTAAATAGAAGATTTTTAAAACATAATAAATGGTGTGCACTTTGCTGTAATGCTCAGACTATATGTGGAATTTCAGTTACTAAGCAACAGGTGTGCTACACACATGCGGACACACACTCGAGCGGATGAGATAGAGCAAAAAGAAGCGAGTGATTACTGATTAGAATGCTGATTCCTAATGATAAACAAAAAAATGTCATGAAGAGACATGATAAACAAAAACCAACTCAGACTCAACTGATAAGCAAGAGTAGCTACTTTCCCTTCAAACAGGCTAAGCAAATCTCCGGCCAAATCTATAAACAAAACCAAACAATAGCCCTCTCAACCATCCCTCAGTCTCAGCTCCTCCCACAGATTCTAACCAATTCATTCTGAATAAGGCACTCATTCTCAATAACCTCAAACACTTCACTGCAGCATTCCTCATCCAAATCAAACAGCATTCATGACAATTCAGGGCTGCAAATGCAATATCCTTTCCCCGCACTGCATACGTGGCACGCTCATCGCATGTGAAGGCTTCTCTTAAAGGACTAGTTCATCTAAAAATGACAATTTCCTGATAATTTACTCACCCCAATGCCATCCAAGATGTTCATGTCTTTTTTTCTTCAGGGGAAAACATTTCAGGACTTTTCTGAAATGGTTAAAGTATACATTTAACAAATGACACATCGTTTTGCTATAAAGACCCTATTCCTTAGCTGGGATAGCACAGAGCCCTTTCAAGAACTTCAAAGCCCTTTGAAACTGAATTGATTTGGACTTCAACAAATTGGTTACCGTTGAAGTCGATTTTGTGGAGAAAAATCCTGAAATGTTTTACCAAAAAACATCGTTTCTTTTCCACTGAAGAAAGAAAGACATGAACATCTTAGATGAGTAATTTATCGGGACATTTTCATTTTGAGGTGAACTAATCCATTAACTTGCTTACAGGGCATCATTTATGCAAGGAAATCATTTTGTGTGACAACATTTGACATGACTGAGACCTTTGTTGCAATGTGATATTGAAAACAGGAATTAATAATGTGTAGCCTTATTTCACTGAGGGCCATTAACATCCCCTGAACCTATGGCAAAGAAAATATAAGGTCACAGCAAGTTACAGTGAATAAAAGCGTTATTAATACATGTCCTTGCCTTTGCAGTCAAATAAGTTTTTGGATAATAATAATGTAGTTCAATGGTTTTTGATTAAACTGGCCAAGATGTGAATGAGAAGCCACCCAGGACCCTACAGTTGCATTACCCTTCATGTTCTGTTTCACATCCCTTGAATGAAAAAGTCAGAGTGATGCTTTGCCTTTATCAAAAGGACAACAATCCAAGCAAAAAGATTTATAGGTTATGCAAAGTTAATTTATCCAATCCGACTCTTTCTCATTTTATTGAGTCAGTGCACATTTCACATATTTTAAATTCCCACCTCAATTGAAAAAAACCCCACACACAAACATTCTCTCTGATGACATTTGAAATGTTTACAAAACCAAATTATACTAGCCCAATTAATACAATTCTAGCCTGATTTAATAAAACTGTCCGTTAAATTACACACATCAATTTTCGTGTGATTTCATATTTAATCGAATTGACATTAAATGTCCAGACAGGAACATTTACTGCAGAAAGGTTAAATATTACCATCCCCTTTAAAAATAGTCCAACAATATATTTTCCTCTTCAAGTGGCTTATTTGGTGGACTTAACAGTCCCATTGTGGATTTAATGTGTGCTCAGTAATAAAATCCATGAGAAGCATTTCCACAGAATAAGGCCCAAACCCCCTATAAAGTGCGCACATGTGCAGTTTCTCATCGCGGAGCTGATTGATTTTAGCCGATTTTTCACCTATGATATTTATAGGCTATTCATCATCAGTGTTTTATTTTAATACCTAAAGTGAGTTGTGATCCCCTGATCTTATTTACATTGAGCTCTTATTTAGGCTACCCGTAACTGGAGCCTTTCCTGTGACTGTATTATTTAGTCCTGACAGTTATAGCGCTCAAGGACTTTCCCGAGCAAACTCTCCGTAAAATTACTGCTTACCCCGACAAAACACCGTGACACAGAAAGATTACCTGCGAATGTGCCCAGGAGAGTACTTGACACGAAAAAAAGGGCAGTAATTACTTAAAAGTGGAAAGTGTATGCTGTTATGATGCGCCCATAGGCTACTGTAGCAACAGTCGCTTCGGCTCGGCCCGGGTTGATGATTAAAAACAGACAGCTCAAAGTCTTATCGCGTGTTCTCAAGGTAGACGGGAAACTAGCCTACTCGAGCAGCGGAGAGAAATTCCCACCCCTGGTCCGGTTCACTTTCTCATCCGCTCACTTATGGATAAGACGTGTCTGACTTGACGCTCTGATGATCGGATGCACTAAACGAACATTTTTGGAAAACTTTTTTTTTTCTCGTTGACGTTAATTAAGAGCCGCCTGTGCTTGTCCTCTGCGATTAGACAAGTGTTCGTTTGATTATTTTTGCTTCCACACTCTCGCCCTGCGCAGCTCCTCTGTCTGTCTGACTGGAACTTTTTCCTAAGTAATTCGTCGATGAGTCACCTTAAAACCCTCACGGGCTGTGTGTTGTACTCCGTTTCTAGACTATTGAGGTTCCGTTCGGGTTGATGGAGGCTTGCGAGTCCCCAGACGCAGTTTTTCACGGATCTTACCAAAGCGTTTTCCAAAGCGTGCGCGTACCGAGAGCGAACAACGAGAGTTTGGACATTTCTAGCTCCAAGAAGTGCGGCTTCCTGCAGGAAACCGCGTCGAGGGAAATGCGTTTAAGCAAGCTGTCCCCCCGCAGAGGAATTCTACGCTCCCCCGAAAAAGAGTGCGAGAGTACGATTTCGGTGATACAGTTAGCGGCAAGCCGTATTCATTTTCTCAAGAGTTCAGCAGAAAGCAAAAGCGACTCATCTCTGTCATCTAGCGGCTCGGGCCTCGCAGACGCCACCGAAAGCAGCGACAGTCGCGCAGGTTTCCAACGGGGCGCTGAGAGTGGGCAGAAGGGCTACGGTGCAGCTGAAGTTCACAAGCACGAGTTGGGCTCGGGCCGTGACGCAAGTGTGGCGAGTTGTAGTCGCGCATGCAGTAACGGCATCACCATTTCGGAGACAGCGCGAGAGCTGTGCAAAGCCGTGTCAGTGTCTTTGGGCTTAGCTATGGAGTCCAGCGAACTAGGCGAGGTGGGACCGCACCATGCACCGCCACTGACTGAGAGTAATAGTGATGAAATGTATATGCCTTTGCTCGACTGCTCAGTGAGCGAACCTGGGGCAGGAGCGAAAGACAGAGAGTACGCTCTCGCGATGGGACAGAGAGACAGAGGCTTAGAGCTGCGAGGCAGGGACAAAGTGCTCGGGATGTTTAAAAGTAGCGATCTGGTGCAGCTAGCCGGTGATGTGACGACCTCGCAGTACAGCAACGCGTCTAGATCACATTTAACATCGGCTTTGCAGGAAGTGCACGAGTTCGCCAGCATGTCCGGGGACATTGCCAACCCG
The DNA here is from genome assembly GCA_027497675.1 of Cyprinella lutrensis. Classification (NCBI taxonomy): domain Eukaryota; kingdom Metazoa; phylum Chordata; class Actinopteri; order Cypriniformes; family Leuciscidae; genus Cyprinella; species Cyprinella lutrensis. The sequence continues at coordinate 17,401,305 of JAOTRC010000034.1, forward strand.
AGTTCAGAAGGTACGGCAGCGACGGCAGCATCGGATATGGACGCGCCGCACGCAGCTTCGTGTCAGTTCGAACAACTGTTGCCCGCGAGCATGGCCCATTTCGGGCACCCGGAGTTCGAAAACGGACCGAGCCAAAGCTTCGCGAAGCCCTCGGCGATGTCCGGGGAGTTTACGGAGCCCGTGGAGAATTACGCGAATCACTATGTCAAAATTAAGGCAGAGATGATGCCCCGTGAACTGAATGGCACCTGGGCGTACCCGCATAGGTTTGCTGATGACTCGAATGGCCAGTACGGGCCTCCAAAACAGAGGACCACTTACGCGACTGACCATGAAACGCCGTTTATTTCTAACCCATACGAGTACGGCCAAAGCGGGTCTCTGGTTCCGCGGGAGCGACCTCCGCCCGAACAGTGGTACCCGGTCGGGATGTTGGGCCGTCCCCCGTACCCTAACGTGCCCTGCGTGAAAAACGAGGTGGGCGAATGGCTGGATGTAACATCGTTAACAGATGGCAGGTAAGAAGAGCCACTGCTTTTCCTTTTTCTTTGGCCACAAGTTACAACCAATAAACTTTGTTGAGAAAGTTAATAAAGAGCACATGCGCATTGAATGGCATTTGAACAGCATAATAAAATAACACGTGCGTCTTTGCACCCCGCAATGCGACCGTATATAGGATAATTAAAGAGTTCGACTTGTAGAAATGTATTTATATATTTATTCGAAGTTTTTAAATGAACACATGACCGAAATGACGAAGAATAATGAACTTGATGTATTGGCATTTTGAAAAACTTATTTGGAGGGCATTTAATTAAGTTGTTTTGGGATTTTCAACCTGTGCAGACCCAGCCCCTTAATATATTATAGCCAATTAAATGTCTTCTCCCCGTGTCGTACGTTCACGGACCCCTGGTTTCTTGTGACTTTCCAGTTCTGTTTGTTCATTAGGTTGCTATGAATATCGAGATCAGTTAGCCTCAGGACCATTAACACGAAATTAAATGTATAATTCCTGGAGGAAGTGTTAATTTGCTTGATGTTCCTCTCTTTATGTCTGCAGCCAATAAAGCAGTACACAGAGACAGCTGTACACATTAGCCTACAGTATCCAAATCTTTAACTCAGAGGCCAGCCTCCTCCCTCAGGGATGCTGGGTTCCAGGGATACTGCCATAAAGGCAACCCCTCACGGTTGTGTCCAAATGCCTCAGAACTCCTATCATTGAACTTCGCTGTGTTCTCTTTCGATTTCTCAGTCACTCACACATTTTATCACTCACAGACTAAACATGGAAATGGTACATTTTGATTTACACACTGACACACTGTTCCAACTGTCGGGTTATGCTTTTAAATTGTCAGGCTTTACCTAAATTTTATTTCTTAAGCCTGTGACAGGTTAAGCAATTTTTACTTTTTCCTTAATATGTTGTTGTTGTAATAACTCAAATTGTCAGTATTTGTGGTTTTACAACATGCTCCATGTCTAATTTGACTTTGTCAGTTTAGCTGTTCTTTCAGTCAGACCTGTGCCGGATGGTATAAAAGCAGGACAATGATGAAAAAATGATGCGGGAGACTGAAATGAAAATACCTTAAACTCAGAGTACTGAGAAGATTTGTATTTGTCTAAAGAATCTGAGCAAGAGTTTTGGTTCAAACTGAGGCGATGCTTTTTTAGTGTTTACAGTTTTTTTTTTTTCCTGAAAGGAAACACCACTTGATCTTTTTGGGAAAAATATAGTTTCAGACACCAGCCAGAACATGAAACTGGCAAACGCAGACCCAAATAATGAGTGAAAGTGTGAGAGACTTCACACTGGTCTTGACCTGATATCACACATAATAAATCTTCTGTACATGAGTCTTAAGAACACGAAGCTACATTCAGTCGGAAAAAGTGGTTTGTTAATACCACAATAAAGTTTACAGAGTAAACTGTATTTGTTTGAGTAGGAATTGTTTGCACTCATATATACAGTATTAATAGTTTGTGATGGTAGTGGTTGTCTGCTTGACCACCAACTGTATTTTATGGGGATTATTTTTCCTTTCTAAACATTGATCTTTTTAATAAGCAGTGAGTTTGATGAATGGATGGTGCATAAAAAGACAAACTCTCAAAGGTTGGATCATCACTGAAGATAGCTGAGTTAGTTGTATATATTTGTTTTGTGCACCAAAAAAAAAAAGAGTTTTTGTGTACGCGCGTCTCTGTTAGGTAATAATCTGAAGTACACCTTGGTCAAATTAAGTTCTGGTTAAACATCATTCCAAATAAGGCAAAGGTTCTTTACAGAGCGTTCTAGTGGGACACCACATGGGTTTGTTCTAAGAAGAACCCTAAAAGATTTCACTGTAACCCTATTGCGCTAGAGTTCTGAGAACCCTCTGCTGTGTCAGTGTTCTTATTTCAGCCTGGTCTTATTGTTTATTGGTACGTAACACTTAGAAGTAAACAACATGCATTTGTATGTTTGGATCGATTCCGAAATGTACAATATACATTTAAAATGTAAAACATATTACGTACAGCTAATGAAACATAAAATATTTACAACTCTTTATATTTATGTAGTTACACTTTTACCATTTTATAGGAACATTTTATTTATTTATTTTATATTATTTTAATTTTAGTAATAATATAGAATAAAGAAAAAATATGTTTTGAGCTGCTAATCGTACTCCCACTTGTAAACCTACTGTACCTGTAACAATTTCTTTAGCAGATGCAGTAACAAATTCTGGCAGTGTCAGAAGATTTGACTCGCAGTCCTGCAGTGTGACTTTCTACAACAACAGTCAAATTGTCTTTGTTTTTCAAGACACCATGACCAAAAAAATGTATCTCGTAGCCCCCCATTTCAATGCAGCTCACTGTCACCGAACGTGTCACTGATCGATGATGTAAAACTTTGGACGAGTTTTATTGTGTACGTCTGTTTTTAACGCATCTTGACTCCCATACAGTCTGACAGGGAACAATCGTAAAGGACTATAAATCACACAATGCGCACCCATGAGCAAAAAAACTTTAAGATCATTGCATGAGTTCACATTTACGTACAATTAGAGTCTATAAGGTTTAAAGCGTATGTGGCATGCTGTCGGGGGGGAGTTTGGACCGAACCCATAGTCTTGAATGTAATCCTTCAAAATTTGTCGGCAGCAGAAGTCACAGAACGAAATCTTATTTCACATTATAAACTGTTTAATAACTGCGATTGACAACATAATGTCATTGTCAAGACAATTGAATAAAATAGAATCAAATTATCCATGCCATATTTCACTATCCTTGAATATGAATTTGTTTGGAAAGTCGTTCATATGTAAATAACTTTAAATGCTGGCATGCTGTCAATATTGTACGGTTCAGGGTGTATGCAAACGTAAGTCAATATATGTGGTAGAACCATGTACAAATACAATATTCGTGATTCGCTTATTTGCATTGAAAATTACTATTTTATTTGTTATAACAGTCATATTTAAAGTGTATCTTATGTGCACTGACACTGGCAATTCTCATAACAAATAATTGTTTAAAGGGATAGTTCACCAAACAATGAAGATTCTCTCACATCTTTTAAGCTTTCTTCTGTGGAACACAATGTGTATTTTAAAATATGTTTTTGATTTGTCCATGAAAATCAGTCCAGTGAGTGTTTTCCAGACTTTTCTAGAATATTCTTTTCTCTTCCACAGAAGAAAAAAAGTTATACAGGTCTGGAACATAAATGATGACAGGAAAACATAAATAAATAACATGCTTGTCATCATTATTTATTCACCCTCTTGGCGTTTCAAAGTCCTATTTTTATTTCTGTGGAAAACAAAAGGAGAATTTTTGAAAAATCTTCATAATGCTCCTTCCCATGCAATGATGGTTCATACTGACATGTCAGTGTCTGTCAAACAATAATAATAATAAAAAAGCTTTGTGAGAGAAATCTGATCTTCCTTTCCGCTGAAGCCTGAAATCTAATTTACATGTTCATTCAGATTAAAAAAAATGGTACATTTGACACAATTGATGGCTATGTAATGACAAAAGGATGATTAAATAATGACATAATTTTAATAATTTTGTTTTGTATGCCTCTTGTGCTTCAGTGGGAGTCAGTAAAGAGCGTTCGCTATTTGCTGCGAAAAAATCGTCCTCTGTTTGTGTTCGGTCTGGAAATCCAGTTTCTTTAAAATGATGATTTGGCCCTAAAACTGCAAGTTCTTGAAACAGTGATGTACGGTAAACGGCTGACAGCAATGATTGTATAAGTATAGACAAACAGGGTGCACTCGGCAGTTGGGTTTGTATAGAGAAGCAGTGAGTTGTGTTCTGTTGCAATGTGTAGTTTTATAAACTTGTCTCTGCAATATTGCCCTTTTGTATATATTATAAAGCAATTCTGAGCAAATTAGCCCACTATCCGTCACTGCCATCAATAGCACAGGAAACACATGACACAACTTTGGAAACACATGACAAAACTTTGTCACATGAAACCATGTGCTTATGACCTTCTTTGAAGTTTTTAATATCAAGCGCTACTCCCATGCTTTGATCAAAGTGTGTTATACTCTTTTCCCCGTTTAAACTTGCTCTTTCCATTTTCAAAAGCACTTTTCTTTTTTTCTATACTCTAAAATGACATCAATGATGAAGGTTCTCCTTGCCTTACTGTATCACACAGTCATTGATGATGCTTGTTTTTAATATTCCTCTCAATATTGTTTATGTGCTGTCACAGCTCTTACTTGAGATGCTTTGGAAGGCTATGCAGAGATGAAAAGTTGCGTACAAAGTTTGCATACTGACCTTGTTAATTTATGCTAACATGTTTTGGGTCTTATTGTAATTGAACATGTTATCGGATTATAAAACGTCTTCTTAATATTTCATAAAAGCAAAACTTCTGCCTCTGAGAAATCATGTAGAAGCAACTTTACCAATCCAGTCTTTTTTTTCTTCATTTATTATCCTGGAAACCCCAATATGGGAATAAAATGGGATGTGAATGCCATTTTCTGTTGACTTTTTACAAAGCAATTGTATTGTAACAGTAACACCACAATATGAAGTTGTGATTTAAGCTTTTATAAGAGCTATTGCTATGTGTGGAACATTTTCATTCATTACCCTATACGAAATATTTTGTAGGTTTGACTTTTTTTCAAATTAAAACACAAATTGAGATGTAGTCTATATGAGAAACCAAATGTCAGTAAAGAGTAAAAACTCTTAATATTGACAATATTGTGTCTAAAATGTAGGCTATGTCACTTAATATTAGCTTAAATTTAGCCTGTATTTTAGTTTAACTATTTATTTATATAAAATAGTAATGATCTTAAAAGGGGGACAAATCAGCGTCAAGCTTAAGGCTGTGAAGGTAGATGGACATGGTATTTTAAAACTGGAATGTCCAACCATGATTGACCAACCCGAATTAGTTGTGAAATATTTCATTACTGATTTTTATCAATCAGTTGTTGCAGCCCTTCATGTCGCACATGTACATTTCTACAACTCCACATTTCTACAACTCAGCTAAATGAATAAATGTACAACTCAATTTCTGAAAACCTTTGATAGTAGTAGTTATTTGTTGTTGTTGATCTTATCGTTGTTGTTCTGTCTTTCTTTCATTACAAACGTGTATGAGTGTGTAAGTCAGCTGTTGAGAGCAAACATGAGTGATTTGTTACAGCTCATGGGTCATGTGAGGTAAGCTATTTCATTCTCTTGTCCCATTGGCTTCTCATTATCGGCATGGGAACAATTCTAAACGAGAGTCATTCGTCATTACTGGTCCAAGTGTGTCAGGTGGATTATGCACATTTTCTTTACAGGAAGTCTTTTTTTGTATTTTTACTGTATTATAAATGTTCCAAGAAGTTTGAAATTACTAATAAAATAAAAAAAAGAAAGAGTGAAAGAGACCAAAAATAAGCATTTCTACATTTGTTTTTTTTTGTTCTACATTATTATTTCTTTTTTAAAAAAAAGTTAATTAGTTTTTTAAATTATTTTAATGTTTATCATTGTCATATTTTTATCTGGAAGATTGAAATGGCTTTGCAAGGGGAATAAATTCAAATCAATAAGAACATTCAAATGTCACTGATAGAAAAACTTGACATTTATGAGCACAGCAGTTTATATCCATTGTGTTCCATTAATGGTCTGATTTGAGCAAAAATTATCAAATATAACTCTGACGGGCTTTCACTCAAGGTTAATATGCTTTTAAAAAGCCTCAGCACAGGTAAAAAGTATTTAATTTTTTTTCCATGGAGTTAATATTTGAATATGGACTTAGTCTTGCTCTAAAGTCCAATGCTGATGTGCTCATTCTTGTTTATTTTTTCAGGAATCCTGCAACTCATGCAGGTAAGTATGTAAGTATGCTGGTGGGTTGTATATAATTACGATACTACTCTAATTCTACCAAAAAGAAGAAAAAGAAAACGAGCCGTACTGCAGCCTTTCTCGCTGTGCTGTTTATTTGTCCCACGTTACGTGAAACTAAAGTTTGTGTTTCTGCCAGAGACGGACATCTGTTGGAGGCTTTCTGTGATAAGACGTAATACTGTGTGTGTGTGATAGTGCACATATTGTCCAATGGTTCACCTCACACTCAACATATTGGGTCAAATTCATTAAACAGTTTGTGAGCTCTATTTCAACATTAAAACTTTATTTTATGCATTAACCTCCCGTAAATGCAGTAATATAGCACTGCATTTCTGTGAAGCCATTGTCAATCTTTCCGAATAAAATACACCTCTTGATATTAGGCTCATTATTACATCTTTCTCACAAAAGTCAGTGTTATTTGTGGAAAGCAGAAGGGTAAACTGACTTTGATTTGATATAGGTGTTTGTGGTCATTTATATTGGCCATTACAGTATTTATTCATCAAAGGATGAAAAAATTATAGGAATGGGTGTCATAATCACGCATGGCATAGTTTGATTAGTTGGGCACACCTACTGACTCAGTTATCTGAATTGATGTGGTTTTACAACTTTAACAACACTGTAAAACCTGTCAGATAACAAAAATGTGTCTCATGTGGTAACATCTAATTAACTTTATTAAAAAATACGATTGAACCAATCTAACAACATTATTACATTAAGGTAAATTCAGTTTGAAATTGCTCCATTAATCAATTCGTATAGATACATACACACACATTACACTGTACTATGCAAAAGTTTAAGATTTGTTCAAAGAAATGAATAGCTTTATTCACAAAGGACAAAGACTTTTAAGTTGTTTCAGAATATTATCATTTTTCTGTTTCAAATAAATGCTGTTCTTTTGAAATGTATATTGAATAATGCATAAACAATAACTTTATTTAAATAAATGTAACACTTTACAATAAGGTTTATTTATTAAACATTTGTTAATGCATAACCAATACATTTGTTACTGTTTTTGTTAATCTTTGTTAACGTTAAATCCAGCTGTTCATTGTTTGGTCATGTTAGTTCAGAGTGCATTAACTAATGTTAACAAGATTTTAATAAAGTATTAGTAATTGCTAAAATTAACATTAACATTAACAAAGATTAACAAATGTTGATTTGTTTATTGTTAGCTAATGTTAACTAATATAGTTAACTAATGAACCTAAAGTGTTACTAAATAAATAAAACTTTAAATATATTGAAATAGAAAGGTTATTTTTGATTCACTCTAAAAAATGCTGGGTTGTTTTAACCTAATTTTGGGTAAAATATGGACAAACCCAGCCATTGGGTTACATTTTTAAATTACTTTTTTAACCCATTGGCTGGGTTTGTCCATATTTTACCCATAATTGGGTTAAAACAACCTGGCATTTTTTAGAGTGTTGTAATAATTTAAAACCAGCAGCCATATAAACCTGTATGCCCAAGACTGGTTGCCCACTGAAGCTAAGCAGCATGGTTAACCTGGATAGAAGAAGTCCTGTAAAAAAAAAAAAAACCAAAAAAAAAAAACACATTGCTGCTGGTAGAGGTGTTAGTGAGGCCAGAAGGGGGTGCTCACCCTGTGGCCTGTGTGGGTCCTAATGCCCCAGTATAGTAATGGGGAGACTTAACTGTCAAAGAGCACCGTCCTTCAGATGAGACGTTAAACCGAGGCCCCGACTCTCTGTGGTCACAAAAAAATCCCATGATGTCATTACAAAGAGTAGGGTTGTAACCCCAGCATCCTGGCCAAATTTGCCCAGTGGCCTGTACATAATGGCCTCCTAATATACCAATTGCCTTCTCTCCACCAGTAAGCACACCAGTGTGAAAGAAACACCACAAGCCAATTGAAAGGAAAGGAAGAGGAAAAGAGAAAAAGACATTCTTGACATTTTATTGTCGTTTATCAACCATTGTTAACTTTTCTCCATCATTGTTTTTCAAAAGTTGTCAGCCACCACCAGCATTTTTTAGAATTTTCGCAAAATTTTCATGGCCACCTACAGTATAGTGCTTTGCGGTACGACCAAAGATTTATATCACAGTATTTTTCAAAATTATACGATATATGACAGTATTTTTAAGCATGACTGGGTTTTAACCACATTTTCTAATGATTGAGAAGGGAAATACTGCAGCAGATTGACTTAGAATGCCCTATTTTACAATAGTGAATATTATAGAAAAATTCCACTCTAGTATAGTAGGATAGTATTACAGGTTTGCAAGGCCCCACAAAATTTTGTTGTTTGTTGTTGTTTACAAACAGCGGTATCCCCTGTAAATGCTGCACACAAAGCAACGCAGCGGCAGCGCTCATGAACTCTGCTTTATCAGGAAAGATTAAATTAAAATAATATTGAAACTTTTCTAAAGACAGTCAGTTCCTTTCAAAGATACATTCATATATAATCACCCACTTGGAGGGTGGTTGTCCTATAACAGTCCTATTCGTCTGTTATAGACCATTTCATAAGATGTAAACAACACTGGTCCAAAAGCACTTCCTGTTTCAGTTTTTTAACACTACATAAAAGCTGGGATAAAATAC
>JAOTRC010000034.1:17427006-17438908 GCA_027497675.1 Cyprinella lutrensis
AGATAGATAGATAGATAGATAGATAGATAGATAGATAGATAGATAGATAGATAGATAGATAGATAGATAGATAAAAATTCAGACCTGTGCTGATAGTTTTAGAAAATAACATTGGCTGATATTGATCTGATCAAATATATTAATATGGCACATCCCAAACCAAAATGGTTTTCATTTATGAGGGTGTATGCTTGGCTAAAACCACAAATTTATCTAATTGATATCATATTTTATTATTATTTTATTTATGCAAGAGGATGTACTGTACACTGTATGCCTAAATGTGGATGTACCTTCTTCTAAAAATATAATTACATCACCAAAATAAATATATTTGATTTGGCTTGAATAACATTGCTTCGCTGCAACAGTTTAGCTTTAATTCAATTCAGGAGTTTAGGAATGTTATTACTACATTTTTGACCCGATCACCTTGAAAATGGGACAGCAAAGACACATTTATATATTTATATGAATTCTTTCTTGTAATTGATTTCCTGCTATGCACAAGCTGAAATTTAAGACGATTTTGGCTTTATGAATAATTTGTAATTCAATTAATTGCTCATGGCAAAACTCTGCATTCGAATTAGAAAGGTACAGAAACATTTGATTATTTCAAAATATTAGTTAGATCAGTAAAAATTCTCTCCCTGTGAGAGATTTCCCATCTTTAGATGTTTGCACTAACCCCAGCATCATGTCCTGTGTGGATGCTCTGAGGATTGACCTCATTTTGACCCCTGTAAAAGCAGGATTAGGCTGGGAAGGAAGCATAATGCATGCAGCTCAAACTCACAGGGAGATTTCTCCAATCGCTGTGTCCTGACTCAAAGCCAGGCTGAAACGGAAGCGGGACTATGAGCTAATGCGAGGCGAATGGCTCCAAAGGCCGGGACCCCCTTTGTTACGGCAGCTAATGTCTCCTTAACAGCAGAATCCTTTTGGTGCTCTGAAAAAGGCCGATTGTTCCATCGTACAGAGGAACTAATTATTGTTAAAGTTGCCGCTCTCACTCTCAGATTGCTTCACACTCGAAATGACCCGTGTGACGGAAAAAGAAAGGGAGAAGTTTAATGGCTTGATAGAGAATAGAAAGAGCAGTTTAATGGAGAGGAGCCTAAATCTGTTGGGTTAATGTCAGCGGAGACCATAAACCGCCGGTCGGCCTTTTGTGTGTGGCGTGGGGCTAGATACTTATTGTCAGAGGGGGGGACACAAAGAATTTGACTGGAATTGTAAAGGTATTGAGATGTGCTGACCCGTACTGTAAATGGACTTTTGTGAAGCTGCTCTCTCCCCAGCCTCCAACCCTTTTGTAAATAGTGGAAGCAGTGTGCTCGGTTAAATACTGTTTTGTCATCATTGTGACCCTCGGGCTGTTCAGGACAGGCTTCAGGCATGTTGCCATGGAGAAGGTTGATGCAAGCATTCCCATCCTTCCCTATTCTCTCTGCTAGAGGAGCTGGGGCATTAAAAGTGGCCATGGATTTGCAACCAGGAACAACCAGGCTGATAGCCTGGGAAAACCCAGGCAACTTCCGGCAAATTTAGATCTGAAAGTTAGTCTGGCAAAGAGCTCATTCAAACTCATTTCCAGTCCGCAGAATTTGCGGCACCAATCAGAAACGTTGGGGCGGGCTTTACACGATGATGACAGCGTTGGCATTTTGAAGCAGATTTTGTAGCCTACATTACAAAGACGGACGCCACCGTCGAACATCACTCTCTCGAATCAGCTATCGAGTCTGTTTTTAAGCGATTTGAACGTTTCCTTTTTGTTAAAAACCGAGCAAAGAACAACACTCGGAGATGTTTCTCCGCCGGCCGTTGCTCTGCAAACGTCATCTCCTTCATCGCTCTGATTGCTTTTAGCTCTGCCCACGACGTCCGCTGGTGATGCCCCTCTGGAAATTTGTCTACGACGCTTTGCCAGACCATATATCAGTTACAACTAAGAATATTCTGATTTTAACCAGGCTAGATTTTTCTGGTTTTCTAAGGCCAAATTAGGACCTGGAAATTATATTTTTCACGCAGTGCTGAATGAGAAGAGCCATAACCACAGCCTATTGAAAGGTGATTTATAGGTGAGTTAGGCTATAATAAATGTGTCTGAAAAAGATATGAGGCATTTTAATTGTTTATTAATAAAATATTGTTTTCTAAATCAGTTTCGCCTAAAACATATCTCCATATCCGCTGTAAGGCGGATACACCTTTAGAGAGAAATGGACCTTTCATACGGATTACATAATCAGAAGGTATTAACGTTCGATTTAAATTTGTTTGTTTTAAATTGGACATTTAAAGCTTTTGTCTAAAGGCTAGATTATTTCAGTTCTCACGCTTCAGTTCACGGAGATCATGAAAGCGCGCCTGATTGTTTTAATTTATTTTACAAAAGCAACAACGTTTCCTTGTTATTGTGAGATTACGCATAAAAAAGTAGTTGCGAATAATGTATTATTATATTCTGTATGACCAGAAATGATACAGTATTTTAAGTTGTTTCCACTGTTGATAGGAAAATGCAAGTAGCCTACTTGCGCCCGCACCTCCCTGCCATTCAGTGCGCGCTCCACACTCGCACACACACTTGGATATGAGTCAAAATATTGTGTTTATTTGTGATAATCTTAGCCCTATTATTACCTGTATTATGAATGAAATGTGACTTGCTTTGTTCCTTAAAAATTGTCTCCTACATATGTAGCCTAATAAATGTTATAATAATGATGATTAATTATTATTATTATTTGTGGACACGGACCCAAACCACACCGTGTCTTCTAAGTCGGGTGACTGTAAATGCGCAAAACCCATTTCCATTGTAGTTTTGCGAAATAATCCTTTTTAGAATTGCCTGAAAAACCTCATGCGAGCATAAAACTTTTTTGTGATAAACAAAAGGAGTTTTTGCGAAATTGACGTGTTTCCATTGAGCGTATTTTCAATTCAATTTTAATTTGAAGGGTAATGGAAATGCAGCTAATGTACCTCAGTTTAATCAAACAAAGAAATATCACACACTACTATGTTTCAACAGGTGTCAGTTGAGACATAGAGTGACTAAGAGAAGTCTTATACTGGCCTCCTTATTGTAAATTTTTAGATTTATCTAGGCTAGAGGAGTTTTTCTGAATTTGTGCAATTTGTGCTTAGCATCAATAGCAAAAAATAATCACTGTTTTCAAACAGGTTTCCTGGGCACAGACAAAAAGTATTTAAAAATGAGAGTTTTATAAAATGATTGCATGCAAAATCTGATTACAGTTTGGCTTTATTCAAAGTCTGATTAGTGCTTGTGTTATGGTCTATTTTTTTGTAAATCTTATGTATTTTATTATTTCTGGCATTATACATTTTGATTACATTGCTTTTGTGATTGATTTATTGTTGATTAGGTTTTACAGCAGTGTTTTTTTTAACTGTACACATATATCTGAGAGTGGATGTCACATCTCATTATATTTTCATGTCAGCTTTGACTGCAGTTGTGTAGGTTACTTCAGTTGTGGCTCTGTATTCCTGATTAAGACACGCACACACACACCGCAGAACCTCTTGTCAAATCTCTCTGCACTTTTCATTTGGCTGTCGTCGAGTGCCCAGAGTGAGGGCTGTGACCTATCGGACTGGCTTGCCACGTTAACAGCTCCTCTAATTGGAGTATTCTCTGTGTGTGTGTGTGTGTTCTCTATTTTTATTCTAGTCTATGTTTTATCTTAATGTAAATGTGAAGCTCTCAGCTCTGTCCTTTTTTGAAGCTTTAATATGGCTGCCAATTGTCTCAAAGTTAAAACTTCTGAAGAGCATCTGTTTATCTCTTAGGGAAGCAGAAGTATCTCTGCGCTAGCAGGAATGACTGCACCATAGATAAACTGAGGAGGAAGAACTGCCCGTCCTGCCGTCTGAGGAGGTGTTTTGAGGCTGGGATGACCCTGGGAGGTAATTCATATCAGCTTTATTCTTATACACTGTATAGCGGTTATATGGAGAGTTCACCCCCAAATTAATAATTTAATTACCCTCATGTTGTTCCGAATCGTTAGGATTTTCATTCTTCTATGCAACAACCAATTTAACATTTTGTTCAAATTTTGGAAATTCTTCAGGTTTATTTTTGCATTTGTACATTATTGTGACCACAGCTGTCTAAAAAACTGTCCAAGCTGTCCAAAATTCACGGTAATTTCGCCTTGAGTGCTATAAGTCTTTTGAAGCCTTACACTATTTTATATGTGTGATTTTTATGTGTGTGGAACGGGACAAAAGTTTAATTCAGTTTTCTTCCCCTCCAATGGGCAGAGAACTGCTGTGAATCATCCAGTTGTGAACCGAATCAGTCCAATTTGTGAGCGAATCATTCAGTTTGATTTGTGAAACTCACAGTCACTTAGATCAATCATGGAAAAGAACTGACTCAAAAGAACAATTTGTTCACAGAATGACCTGAAATGACCTTAGCAGACAAGAATGATTTACATTTCAATAATGACATTGTTGGGTGAGCTATTCCTTTACAGCCCAGGCATAGTAATGAGACATTTGCTGGCTCGATCACTGCAATGAGTAAGCCATCTTACCCTAGGTTGTCCCTTTAAGTTCTGGAAACAAATTCCACTGGCCCTGGTCGTGCGGTGATATGTAGAATTTAATTTGATTTGATGAGATATAACATGACAGATACCTTAAAGGGATAGTTCACTTTGAAAATATTTTTTGGTCTATTCTAGCTTACCTCAAGGACATCCACGATGTAAGTTTCTTTGTTTCCCCAGTAGTTTCAATTTTGATATTTTTAGGTCAAACCGTTCTTGTCTGTCAGTCATATAATGCAGCTCTATGGACACCACCTCAAAGAGCATGCACTGAGAAGTCCAAATTAAACATGATTTAATGACTCGTAAATGTAAGTACACATTGATGGCCTACAAAAAGATACGAAACGGGTGGGTTGTGTGAGAAAACAAACAGTATTTATATCGTTTTTACCTCTTGTAACCATAGCCACGTCCAAATGATCTGGGGGAAAATTAAAATTTTAAACAAACTTCAGAAGGTACATTTTTCATTAAATCTCAAAAGATGAATTCAGACACGGCTTTAATTTGCTTTTCTTTAAATCTCTCACATTGCTTCATGCAGCCTGAGTCAGTTGCCAGCTAACTGAAGAGTAACTCCCCAGTTTTATTTACTCGTCCAAGCCAATTCTTACCGGGATATGGCACCTAGCTGGCAAGAGTTTATTTTGGGCCCTGTTTGTGTGTGAAGCTCTGAATCTTTAGAGATACTGAGTTGTGGTAATGAAGTTATATAGCAGCTGAAAAATTTTAAAGACTGCTTTGAGAGAGAAAAAGAAAGAATCCATGTTGTCTTAAATCATCTGTTGGGAACTTTCTGAAGTAGTCCAGTCAACTTTGCATCTCTCCTTCTTGGACACTCACTGATTAATTATTTATGCATAATTAGGGTGTTTATCTCTCTGGACTGCATTAAGAGGTCTCCCTCTCTTAAGGTCTTCCTCTCTCTCCCTGTGGGCTTTCACTAATTGAATTCATTTTCATGTGATTTGCAGTCAGCGATGTATAATGGATCAGAAGCAATCGAAGCACAGCTTATTGCATGCTGACTTTATCAGTTAATGTTCAGCATACTTATCTTTCATGAAAATATATTTCATTTTTGAAGAACAGGAGCTGTAAAGTATTCCAGAGAAGAGGGACATTTCAATTCATTAGGACTTTTTTAAAAGTGTGTTTTAAAACTTTTTTTTTTCTTTTTTGTGAGACTGTATACAGTAGGTCACTGGGTAATGATATCCAATCAGCTTGATTGTGATCAATGACTCTGTCTCAGTCTTTCTGAGAGAAAGAATGACTCTCTTTCTGTCTTTTTCTTTGAATGGATGAAATTAACTCTGGGTGTGAATCTGACTCCATCTGACTCAAATCCAGAATTACTGTAATTTATAGAGTATTTCTTTAGTACAGCTTGAGGACAAATCACAGCTTGAAAATATAAAATCATTTTCTTAATTGTTGCTCAAGAAGGCAAAACTTTTTGAGCCGTCCTCGCGTAGATGGTAGTGTTAATACGAGGCATGACACAGAATATTCAAGATAAGTACATTTAATAAACACGAAAGAATAGGAGAAAATACGCTTGTTGTAAATAACGTCATTAAAATGTATTTCTTAAAAAAAAAATGTGTGTAATATAGGTGAAGCTGTCATAATTTGCTATGTTCATTGTAGTCAGGAAAGTACCGATGTCATGTTGAGGGTTTTTTGTGCCAGAATATTGCTGTTTATGTGCATGCAAATATAGACCGAAGCACCTTGACCTTGATAAATTGCAAATAATTGCTATTATTTATCTAGAACATCCACTGCTGTATTTGTTGTGAAGCCAGAGATTTTCTACATAGAGGCTTGTTCATACTAGATAAAATTGCGTAGAAATTGGAAGAATAATCTGAGAGGAACCTCTCCAAATAAATTTTCAGGTGTGCTGTATAGTGAAGTAATGCATGGCTTTCAGTTAATTAGGCAGCCTTCTTGACTTAGTGACAATGACCTGTAATTATCGTATTGAATCGTTCTCAGGCTGCTGATACAGGGCAGCATCACGGCGCACTGAGGTTGTTTCCTTTGATTGCCAAGGAGGTGGCGGCGGAGTGAGGGATATAAATGAGCAGAGATCTGGTTTCAATTGGCCACCTACTCTAAAGCACCTATCTTAAGTTATTATTGAGCACCTGCAGAAAGGAAGATGAAGAGAGAGCATGTATTATTCTATAATCAGTCAAATCAGTAACAACTTCCATCGGCGTCTAAATTATAGGAGTAAGAGATGGAACCGAAAAAGAGAAAGAGAGACTATAAAGTTTGGTAAAAAATGTAAGAGATGTGAGGTATTTCCAGAGGAACTAAAAGAAAAAAAAATGACAGGATGGTGAGGATTAGGAGAGCTGTCTCTCTGAGTAGAGAAAAGAGAGGAGAAAGAGTGTTATCAGCACATTATAGAATTATGCCACTTTTGCCCCTCCAGACCCTCTCTGGCAGCTGGAGGCCATATTAACAACATCTCAACACCTTTCACAGTACTGTCTCATTGACACACACATGGTCACATGGTCTCCTGCTTCTCTGTTAGATTGTCAGGGGTCTGGGTGAAAATTGAATACATGATGAAAGCCATTGGGCATATGAGAGAAAAGAAGGAGGGGGAAAAGAGGGCAAGGCACCACAGGAGAGAGATACAAGAGAGAGTGGCAAATGGCAAAAAAAGAGGGATGCTATAATGAAAAGTTAAGACTCATTACATGCAGGCCTGGCGTGGGTGATGGGGGGCTTTGATGCTATTATGATCTCAAGCTATGATCTCTATTATTAGGCTAATTTTATTATTAAATATTACAATTCATTTGCCCCGCAGTCATTTCATAGCACATCACTGCATAACCAATGTTAGATTAGCTTACTCCTAATTTAACCCAGACTCTAGTGCTGTTTGCGTGTCGGTAAAAAATGCAAGTACTCGTCACTGCTGACTGTAGCGCGATGACGTCATATCTTGGAGCATTTTATTTAAAGTTTATTTTCACATTCTGTTGCACTTCACTTTGTAAATGACAAAATAACTGTAAGCACTGATCGCATCTTATATATTTCTTATTTTAATCATTTCACTGTGATAATTAATATTTGTTTATTTTTGTGCATTATACAGGCTATCATAAAATATTTCAATAAAGTAGTTTGAAGGTAAACCAACTGCATAAAGTACATTGTCAAACTCTGTATTCAATATTATGCATGCCAATTTAAAAAGCCAAACCCATAACAGTTATAACTTTTATTTCAAAACAAAGATAATTGTGTAAAAGAAATATGTACAAATACAGATAATCACATACATCTGTACCAACACTATCTCACGCCCAATTCGTACGAATTCGAGGAATGATTAAAAAGTGTCTAATTCGTACTAATTCGTACGACCTCACTCGTACCAATTTGTACGATTTGTTTAAACCCATGTGATGGTTAGGTTTAGGGGCGGGGTAAGGGGGTAGGTCATTCGTACGAATTCATACGAATTGGCCAATTCGTAAAATATGTACGATTTAGCAAAATCGTACTAATTCGTACGAGTTGAGGTCGTATGAATTGTTACAAATTAGCCACTTTTTAATCATTCGTCGAATTGTCTGTACACACACACACACCTACTCGGCTTGAAATAACCCTCCATCATTGAAAAAACAGTCTACTGAGCAATAGCCCTCAACCTCCTTATCAGTATAAAATCAATGTAGGACTCCCTTTCTGGCATGCCATCACCTACATACCCAGGTGGGCAGTCCTTATAGTCCAAATTTGGCATTGATATCTCCAAAAATGAGCTTTCAGTATGAATTTGTTTGTGTGCAGTACCATATGTTTCTATGGAAATTCATCTCCCATTTATTTCCAAGTGACTCTTTTTTCAAGACTATTTAACGTTTTCGAATCATATAGATGAGTGTGTGGGTTTACAGACTTAGAGAACACACCAGAGGGATGCATAAAGACAACACTGGCGTGTCCAGGTGTAATATTTGGCAAGGTGGCTTGCCGGGGGAAAGACAAGTTTAGAGAGGCTTACAGTGGAAATGTACATGTGGGGGTCGCCCAGAGAGTGGACCATGCACATAAAGCCAGACAGTGCACAGGCAATAGACACTGGCGTCGACGTCAGCAGTGGTGGAGGAAGGCTTGAGGAGGAAGTTCACCTGAGGAAAATATTGCACCTGTTTATACCTGTTTATATTTGACTGAGTTATATTGCATTATTAAAAGACTGTATGCCGCCAACACAGCACATAACCAAAGTTGTTACTGCTCTAGCATTATAGCAAAGCTTTTGCTCAACAAACAAATCAATATACTTCAGTGTCAATACATGCAGTTATTCACAACCCTACTCTTCTGCACAATGGGAACGATCAACGATCAAAACCTCAACATAATATAAACTCTTTCAAATGTCAAACAAAACTGAATGTTAAACATTAACAGATCGTTCCCTTTACTTAAAAACACATAAAATAACACTTTATGATAATATTTCCTCTCCATCACCAGCCATGTGCAAAGCATGCTGGAAACTAGCAATGGTGACTCTAAATAAAAATGACTTATGATTCATTTTTTACAGTGTAAAAAATGCTGTTTGAGTGAAAAACTTTAATAAAGAAAAAATATTTCTTTATTATCTCATCATGACATTCAGGGCAAAGCCAAATCAATGTAACGTGTCAGCAAAATTCAGGTGCTTTCATATTTCAGTCTTCAAAGGAAACCTATACATAAACATTACCGATAGCATTCATTTCTATGTGAGCACACCTGTGCATTTGTAATGACTGATTTGAAGTCATCCATACTAAGAATGCTTCCTGTAATGATTATGTATTGTGTGTTCTCTCAGATGGGTCATTTTATAAATAGTTTTCAGCAATATCTTAATTGACATTTGCTATGCCTTCTAGTGTAAGTGCCTTCTTCAAAGAGACAGGACCTGTGGAGTCGAACTGTGATCTTAGTAACTCTCTTGGGTGAATCTTACTTACTATTGAGTCAGCAGCCTTAGAGTTAGTAGCCCACATCCTTAACCATTAGGCCCCATCCATGTATATTAATGTATCCTAAGGTAGTGGTGGTGATTGCTTAATGCTCTATTATTTAAGACATGCCTTTTTGCTTCTGTAAAGGTAGAGGGTGTATCCTGCTGCGATGTTTATTTCCTATTCTTTCAAGAGCGTTTCCTTCGATTGACTTTAAGTCCACATTTCAAAATAAAATGCTAACAAAATAAATGCTACACAACAAATACAGCAGACGCTGCATTGTCTTAGATGTCATTCTTTGTCTCAGAACTGTTCTTATGGGTATTTCGTGACCTAAGCACTTTCGCTTCAACTATGTAAAACATTTCCACTTTGGCTCAGGACGAAGCATGTGCAATGGCCAGCTGGCTTCAGAGAAACGGCGTAGCCTTTTGTGTGTCTGTGTGTCTGTGTCCCTCCCTACAAAGATAATAAAATGTGAATTTTTGACTAAATATCCTAAATATTCATTCAAAGGATAGAATGTAAGGTTTGTGTACCCTATAAAAAATCATTGCCTGAAGAGTTCTTATAAAGCACATAAACCCAACATGTGTGTGAAATATGAAAGCTTTCAGAAAAGTAATCAGAGGACATTTCTATAAAGTCAGCCTGACATCAGCTGTAGGACATAATGAATTTTCTGAATCTCTCTCTCTCTCACACACACACACGGTTGCTTCACCCACTGCAAATGAATGCCAACACAACCAGTCTGTCTGTGTGGAGGGGGGAGGGGTTTCTGTTATATTTTGTTATGCGTTTAATTGAGTTTGATATTAGATATTTGATGGGAGTGTACTTTGGTAATAATTATTGTGTGTGTGTGTGTGTGTGTGTGTCTGTGTGTGTGCACGGAATGAGCTCAAGGCTGGGAGATTGGTGTTTTTCTGTTGGCAAATTGTCTGTGGGTGGAGCAGGCGAGTTCAAACAGGTCATTCTAACCTGACCTGTTTACAGTGTGTTGTGCAAAGATCAGTCAGACAACCAATAAAAGAAACAAATACACACAAAGCAGCTCTGTGAGCGAAGTCTGTGTAAGTCTGATGAAGTCAAGTTAAAATTTCTGTAATATTTACTCAATCTTTCCTCCCCTCCTATTCTCCTCACTCTTCATTAAATGTGAATTATAAATATCAGGCAACTGTAAATGTGATTGCACATCATGCTAGAATCAGGTTTAATTGAGTTGTTTGCATATGGATGAAAAAGTGCTGAATTTATGAGAAGAAAATGTGAAATGAGATGAGGATCAATTACCATTTTAGAACTCGTTCTTTTTTTGAGAGATGATAGAGAGTAAGAGCAGGAGAGCTCTAAAAGACTTTACAGTCTGAGAGGAATATAACATGTTAGTGCTGAGGACCAAGAGATTTATTCACAACACTTGATTCATTTATAAAGTTATTTTTTTTCCTCCTAAAATGATTTGATTATGTTTAGTTGAAAATTTTGTATTTAATTATTTTCAATACCATTGCAAATAACAATACTATTTTAAAACCCCCTTATTAAACATTATTGTCTTTTATCATATTGCTGCTGACATTTTGTAAATTCAAAAGGGATGCTCCGATCAGGATTTTTGGGGCCGATCGCCGATCCCTGATTACAGCTGCATCACCCGATACCGATCACCAATTACAGGGTCTATTTGAAGACTTCTATTTATCATATAGCATTACTTATTAAACTATATTTGACAACAATGTACATTAAGTATTACGTTTAAGATGTATTTAATTATTTGCAAGCAACATGTCCAGCATAAATTTGCTGCTTGGATTTTGGGAGCAGCTTAGGGCTTGACATACAACTTTCCTGTAGATAGAATATCAAATAAAATAAATAAAAGACAGAACATCTGAGTCATTTTAATTTCGCTTTAGACTTAAACTAAAAACATCAACAAAAAAGGCTATTGCCAAAATAATGTTATGAGTCAGTCAGCCATCAGTTTTTCTAATACACTTAAAGACCACAGGTAGTAAAGTGCACAGCAACAAAAAATACAAATAATAACTAACAACTTCCGGCTATCTATAACTTTTTTTTTTCTGGGATACTTGGTAAGATTTTGTGGGCATTTAGAGAGGAAGAGAGAGTAGATAAAGAGGAGGGGGGTAGAGATTATTAGATTTATTTATCTCAATTTCTTGGTAATATATATATATATATATATATATTTTTTTTTTTTTTTTGCAAGAACCCTTGCAAAATTATTTTAAACATATTAATAAATCC
>JAOTRC010000034.1:17439008-17450173 GCA_027497675.1 Cyprinella lutrensis
AACAGTGTATCGTTTAAATGAATGGCAATCTCATGTTGGTACCACTTATTTCTCCATCGAATTTGTCAATTATCAACTTTGGCAGTTTAACTGACTGTCTGTTATGTTCTTTATAAAATTTATTTCCAGTTTGAATAAATGTTTTGTTTTTAATGCTACTGAAATAACCAATGTGGAGTCTTGATATTCTTATACATAAAATGAATGGTTCTTAAGGCCATTGCACCGAGGCCAAAATTCGCATACGAAATTTTCGCACGTTAAAAAAAAAAAAAATTCGACCTCACATTATGTCAATCACGCTTGCACACGCCTCTTAAACTTGCGTCCGACATAAAGTTCAGATCTGGTTCGATTTTCTGCGTTTTTCGCATCCACAGCCAGCATTTTGAGAGGTTTTTTTTGACAATTCAGGGCTGGGGGAGCTCGTTCCGCATAAGCGCAGCCCTTTTATACTGTAATAAATACTATTACAGTATTTATTTAAACAGGTACATCTAGTGTCTGATGTGTTTGCCATTTCAGAGGGAAAAAAATAATTTTATTTAATGAATCATTTTTGTGTATTGCCAGACTGCTGAAGCTATTTTTACCAAGGCATACAAAAATGATCTCGCGAGTTTTGATCGGCTTTTCTGGATCAGCCTTTATAGAGACCGCCGATCACACATCCCAAAGCAATTATTGGCTTTCTAAAATATTCTCATGTACACTGTACACTGACGCATGTATCATTCCTATTTTGCACCCGCGCAAAGCGGACCCTCCACAGATGCACGTTAGTATACTAGGGAATGAACTTGCGCTCCCTGGGCGGGTCGGCGCAAAAAGGTGTCGTGTTTCGGCGCAAACAATCTCTGGTGATATTTTGTAGTTCCAGAAAACAATTGCGCCAATGACCAGAATGACCAGACAGTGGCGCGTTGCGCGTACATTCAGATGCTACTTTGAGCGTGCATGCTTGGCCATAAAAGAGTGTGAACAACTCGCATACACTGAATATGATTCTCTCATCTACACAGATCCATTTTACTTTTTGCAAATGATACATTGCTATAAGGAAACATATTTAAATACGATGGAAATCATTGTTGTGTCCATGACATTTACCCAAATTATTATATGCATGTTTAACCAAAGCTAATTTTCGGTGGGTTTGTCCAATCCCCAATATCACTTCTCTTTCTTTTACGGCCCTGACAGGAACATCGATCTCCTCGGCTGTGAAGCGCGCCTGAATGGACCGTTATAATAGAATTGCACCATGAAACAAGCGCACCTCGTTCATCATGCTCTTAAAGGGTATGTTGGATGACGCTCTGATTGGCTTATTTCATGGCGCTTTGATTGGCTTCTTTTGTTCCTACATACCTGGTCGATTTTACAAATCAAATAATTTTGCACATTGAATAATTGGCCAATTAGGGTTTCTCTTTAAAGTCTTTATGATAATATTTTAGAAAATGAGCTATTATTGTGCTGAGTAGGTGGGTCTCAGACATGAAGAAACAACATGATGGAGAAGATGATGTTAACCCTATCTATATCTAAGAGGTTGTATTGCCTCAATATTATTGGGATTTTATATGCATTTGACTACTGATTATATATCCATAAAAGTGACAGACAATTTAATATTAATGAATGCAAATTTGTTTTTTATGATTTATTTTAATCTCAAGTTTACTTTATTATAAATCTGGCTCTGAGAATGTTCTTTGAAATTCAGGAACAGACCAGCTTTAACAAAATTAGAAATCTCTGTACAAACTATTTAAATGACATTATTTGTTAGTCAAAGCTACAAAGGTGAAGACAAGTGACAGTGAACATGACGTATCATTGTTTATGCTACCTTATGGTAAATTTTCAAAAATGGAAGTTTACCACCATTTGGAGGGATTTGTGCGTCGTTTAATTTACCAATTAATTTATATTGTTGCTTACAGAACACATTAATAGGCATAAAAGAAATCAAAATGCTTTTTTAAATATTAGGTTTAAACACTCAAAAGGAAGAAAACATGCTTTGTACTTTGTCAGTAGCCATTTTTAACCCAACAAAAATAATCATATGAATAACTTGCATAATTAGAGGCTGGTAGAGTAACCAAAAATATCTCAAGTAGAAGTAAAATTTGAACCTAGCAATTGTTTTTTAAACACACCAATTTTTGGTGTGACAATGCAGGGCTTGATTCAGTGGGTTATAGATCCATGAGCAGCATTTTTTGATCAAATGAAGAAGGCAATAGAAAAGGTAGAGATTGTCAGCAAGGAAATCCAAAAATAGCTAATTCAAAAGGGCAGAGACAATAAACAGTTCACATTACTCAGGCAGAGATCAGTAACAGGATAAACAGCAAACAGAATCCAAAACACAACAATAGTCCAAAGCATGCAGTGAAACAGTAGCTCAGAATTGTAGCTATATCAAAACAATACTTCACAACAAACAAAGAGAAAACAGGGTGTACAAATAGTCCAAAGGTATATAAATATAAAAAGTCCAATGACTAACACCTGTCCATAATGTGTCAATACAGAGGATTCAGGGAAATGAAGTCCAAGAACCCAGAAGTTCAATATTCAGATGATAGAGATCTAGTGAATGTGTGGGTGGAGACAGTAGGTTCAGCGGGTGTAACAGTATGAGCCAGAAAGTTTAGAAAATAATGGTAGTATTTTGAAAGTGAAAATACAGTAGTGTTTTGCACTAACCCTAACACCTAACACTTACCTATGTGAGAAAAATAGACTATTTGTTATTTGAGTCTATTTTGCACTGATAAGAAAAAAGTGCCGACCCCAGGGGGTTATTAGGATCTAATGATGTACAGCACCTTTATGTAAGATGTACATACGGCAAGAGTGCATACCATCTTGATGGTTGATGGTACGCTACAGTTGCGGTATTGTCTGTAGAGCGAGCTGTACAGCAAGCAACTCGAGGCAATTGACGTGCCATAGGCGCTGGGGTCCTGTCCAGGAGCCCGCGACAGCACGTCCATTGCATGTGGCACCCCAGCCCGTGGCAGAGGCATCTGTTGTGACAACAACATGCCGGGAAGCTTGTTCCAGGGGCACTCCGGCCCATAGAAACTTGAGGTTCCCCACGGAGTAAAGGTCTGACGGCATGTCAGAGTAACTTGTACTTGGAGAGTGCTGTGTTGCCATTCCCACCTCGGGACTCGGTCATGAAGCCAAAACTGAAGCTGTCTCATATGAATAAATCCGAAGCACTCTGTGGACACAGTTGCATCGCAACAGAGCGTTCCAGCGGGGGTAGCCCAGTGTACCCATGGGCAGCGGCTTCATCGAAGGGAGGAAAGGCGGATGAGATCAACGAGCGGTCACAGGAAGACATGGGGGTCTTCTAGGACTTCAAGATCTCATCATGCACGTCCGGAAAGAATGGTATTGGGTTGGCCGCGGGCGTGAACCGGCCGCCGTGCCCAAAAACCAATCATCCAGCCGCGAGCGCTCAGGACAGGACGGCGGATACCACTCTATCACGATGTATACTGCTGCCTGGGAAAGCATTGCAGTCATCTCGGGGTCGGACTTGACAAACGACTGCACAGCCCAAGGAGGCAGTGCCGCTGAATCCTCACTTGATGATTCCTGCCTACTTTGTGATGCCACGGCAGACAGTGCGTCATCCTCTGCAGCACCAAAAGAAACCTGGGGAACATCCGGCAACCCGCGAGCATGACTGAATGCTGGAATCGGACGCACAGTCAGCGCTTTGTTTCACACCGTCACCCTCAGGTCACCCTGGCCACTAGCCTAAGTACTAGCTCTAGTGATAGAGGAAGCAGATCGGGGTGTGGATGAGGGGGCACTCACTCTTGCGAGATCATTGAGCCTTGACCGTAGTGACAAGATGGTCATGTTCCCACAGAGAGAACATGAGTCATCCACGAGTGCTGCTCTGGAGTGATCAATGCCCGAACACACTAGACAGCAATCGTGACCATCAGACTCAGAGACAAGTCTCCCCCATCTTTAAAAAGACGTGCCACGTGCAAGCTCTTTTGGGAGAGAAATCTCAGCATTGAAGCACCCGGGAAGAAAAACACTCTCTGGCAATAGATTGCAGGAAGCGCAAACTTGCCAGGAAATCGCAGTCACACCAACACGAGAATCTCAAGAAAGAAGCTGATGATCAGCTTTGAGAATGCTTGGGTAACGAAGGCGAAAACATGCCTGATTTGCTTCAGCGTCCGCCTTAAATACCCACTAGGTGAGGCGAAGTTACGCTATGCAAAATCCAGAGACCCATGGCATTTCTTTGCCATTGGATCGTTTTATATTGATTGAAGCTGATAGGCTTTCTAAGCGAACATCCCATTCGCCATCATCCGACGGAACTCGGAGTGACAACAAAAGGGAACAGGCATTTATAGACAAAACCTATTTTTGTGGATACGTGTATTGTGTATGTTGTGTTTGTGCATTTTGTTGCAGGTAAAATTTTCATAACACTTTGATATTGTTACCCTGATAAAAGAGAAATAATACTGTCTGAACCACATCGCAGGCAATTGTTGTGCCCTCTCCCCTTGTATTCACAGCTTTCTACATTTTTTTTTTTGTTTTACTTTTTTAGATTAATTCAACATGCTTTTCCCTCCTGCTTAAATTATTTATCAAAAGAGTAGGGGATCTAACATGCACTCAGATAGAGGTTATAGATCAATCTGACATAAGTGAGTTATCATAAGAGTCCAAGGTCCCTGACATAACATCATTGTCATTTAAATATGATTTGTGTGGATCCAAACATTGGATGATTGAAATGCATGATTATATGCATGATTTGCAAATAAGCAAACTTTTTAATAATATTCATGCAATATAAAATTACACTTTCAAAATGAATTAAACATTGTATGCATGACCTCCAATCTTTAAAAGCCATTTTAACCAGAGTATGTGTCATCCAAACCATCATGGGTGACTACTTTAAACCTTTTATTTCACCATGACATTAATAATAACATTAATTCAACATAGTTGACAAAAGTGGTTTTGCACAAATTATATTATCTGTTATTTACTGAAATTACTTTTTTTTTGCATAATCCATTTAAAAGCTATTTTGTCAGAGGTCCTTATTTACATCCGTCATTTCTACAATTAGTCTGAAAAATTTGGGTAAATGTGTAAGCTAGATTTAGGCCTACATTTTTTTTTTTTTACATCTTTATGAAAACCACAATGATTTCCCTCATGTGTTGATATTTTTCTTGTTATAATGTATGATTTGCAAAAATAAAAAAAAATAAAAAAAAACTGCTGCATCCCTGTTGATGAGAAAAGTGTATGTGCCTTGTGTACTCGCTACATTATGGCCAAGCATGCAAGCTTAAAATGGCATTATGAACAACACACCACTGACTTTAGACTAGGTTTCTGGTCAGTGGCAGAATTGTTTTCTGGAACTCCAAAATAGCACTAGGGATTGTTTGCGCCGGAACACGCCTCCTTTCTGTGCATGAAAATGTTAACTCGTTTTGACCAAAAATGCAATTACTGCCTTTTTGATTTGTTAGGTAGTAGTAGTACACACAAACCACATATTGCTGTAATCGACTATCAGTTGGCTTCATGATCCATCTGTCAAAACATAACTAGCTGTACACTGTTTTGTTTTGTATGCTGAGAAAAATGCAGATGTGCATTTCTGGACAACTCCCAATGCGGCCGTTGTTGTTCTGTTTATGACAGCGGAGGAAGCAAAGTGCTGCACAGAACACTTTTGAGAGCTTGAATTATAAAATATTTTTATTTTAACATTATTTATTTCTATAATTCAAAATAACAACAAATGTTTTTTTTTCTGGAATGTAGTCAAAAGTAAAGTTCTCTTTAATCAAAATACTTTGATAAAGTACAGCTGTAAAAAATGTACTTAAGTACAGTACAGAAGTAACGGTTCTTTTTCAGAGTCCACCATTGCTGAAATTAAACATGTTGGAGCCAAATGACTTTTTTGGTTGCCCAAAGATATCATTGCTTGATATAGATAATCAATCAGATGCATTTTTTCCATGCTTACATTGTTTTGTGAATAACTTTTGACAGAAAGATCAAACTCTGTAATGTTTAACTCCTTCTTTTTAAACTCTAAGTGTATTTGCAATATACATTTTTGCCACATTACATATTGCACAGGGTAAAATAACATGAAACATAATGTTGAATAAATATTTGGAATATAGTTGTTAGATTTGCCAAAATTAAAAGAGCTCACCTCTAAATGATATTCTGGTTCCTACCTATAACTCGGGTGTCTCCTTAAATGAGCTGTTAAATATGTTTTATTGTCTGCCAGGTGGGGAGGTGGGGGGATCAGAATTCATAAGAAAAAACTTTCCTCATCAAGACACATATTTAAGCTATACCAGTAATTACAGAACCAGCAACTGAAATGCATGCTGGAAAAACATTCATCACCCAGGACATCACTTCAACTTGATGTATTATTATGGAGGCAGAGACATGCCAACAAGTTCATTCAGTTCTGGTGGGAACCCAATCAGTTATGCAATCTCCAGAGCACTTCTGGGATGAGTGATGTTAAATTCTGCTTTTCTACTTTTTTCCTGATAATTCTGTTGTGTCTAGAGTTGTGGCTTGAGGCTCTTACGTATCTTACCAGACTCCAGCACCCTCCCATTACTCACTGCCAATCAACTTTGTTGGCATGGCTATAATCAGCTATGCTATCAGTCATTAGTACTTTTCATAATGAAAAGTTTCATGAAAAGTATTTTCTGGAGTATGTTATTCATGGGCAACTTTTCCTTGAGTCATCTTGTACTTTAGTAAAATGATTAGCTATTATGATCTTGGTAGTGCATGTGGTAATCAGCAGGCAAAGATGAGGGCAGACTCCCTTCATTACAACAGGAGTCCCCTTTCATCTGCCTTGATGAAAAGGACAGGACTCTAAAAACTCTAAAAAAAAACTCCAAAAGAAGTTCCACTAACAAGGAATTAGGTGGGCTGGGAGATAAGCCTGCAAAGACAATTGCAAGATAACATTTGTGTAAGGGGAGAATGATGATATTAGAATGTCATTTATCACAGACTGATTCCATCACTATTTGCCTGAGACAGAGGTTTGAATGACCTCAGATATATCAGGCCGTGTTTCCACCTGGTATTATGTTTTGGTCAATTGAATCACAAGTATACGAGGCAGACACATATCCATTTACACATGGCGTTTTAATCCGTCTTGTTTGTCCACCTTTGAGCGCTTCTGTCCTGATTACTTTGAGGGGAGTGTCTATGGGGGGGTCCCTTTGCTTCCGTCAAGTTTAAATCCCAACTGGCAAGTGGGCTTCCCGATAACACATACTGCAGTGATTATGCATTAGTTCAGTATACGGAGAGTAGGTCTTTAGTGGCTGTTCGAACATATTTAACCACATGAGCATTTCCACTATGAAAGCAATCCGTTCAAATGTGTTTTCGACTACCTCTGCAAGAGGTTGAAAGTGCACAAGCTATCCCACATTTCCACCTGTATTTAGCATCATCCACTTTTGATCTGATCGACCAAAGCGCATCTTAATACCAGACGGAAACAGGACCTCAGACTCAGCAAACCGGTTGTGCCATGTGGCTTGAAGCCACGAAGAATGTATTTTCTATACAAAATGGACACACTGTGGACAAAATAGAGCAAATCTTCCTTATATCTATTTAAAGAACTGTATATACTTAATGAGTTTGTGTACATGCAAAATATAAAAACGAGTTGAATCTGAAAGCCGGCAATTAGCAAATTCCTCATTCTCAGGAGAGTTAAAAAAGTTTCTCTCTGAATCAAAAGAGGCTTTTGCACCGGAGGAACATTTTCATAGTTCCTAGACCTATTGGTGGACCCTTATGAAAGAAAAATTTATTTACCAATATATCACTTGAAATATATTGTAATATATTATTTTCCTTTCCATTTTCCAATATATTATATATTGGAAATACATGGAGTAATATATAGATGTTACATATATTATACAATATATTAAATATATTGTAATATACTTCAAAATATACAAATGATTGCCACTAGCAATATATTGAAATATATGCACTTTTAGGAGTGCTGTTATGAAATATAAATAAACCAAATGCACAAATAATAAGGAATAAATAAATAATATACAAACTTTCAAGGACCTTAGGGAACTGTGGAAAAGCATATATGTTTCAATAAAACGTATTTGTGTAATGCAATTGCAGTGAATGTATGTTTATTAAAATATAATAAAATACACGGACTTACATTAAAACAAAGCCATGAAGTTAGATTTGAAGGTTGACTATGTTTCCTTGCACCTATAGTACACCAAACTATATTTACTGAGATTTTAACACAGCTCAGAGGTTCATGACCCTTTAATCCCGGGTGGAAACGGCCTTTAGACGTCTAGATTTGGACTGCTGGACTTTCTCATGCGCCCAATCAGTTTCATTATGTATCTGCACTTCATCACAATCATGTCCACCTCTGCCTTCTGGACTGAGGCTTTCTCTTACTCAGTGTGTCATGTGGTTTGCTTCTGTAGGAGTCTATGGAGATTACCAGCACGTTCAAGCAGCAGAAGTTCGGTCTGGTGGAGAGTGGCTTCAACCCTTCCACCATCAGCGACCCGCTCTTCTTCCTGGACTACACAGAGAAAAGCTACATTCCCCTCACCAGTTCTGTCTATGATAGTATATTAAATGCTCAGAAGAAAGTCTAGCGCAAGCACTTGACAGCACCACGATACCTTAGAGAAGTGATTTAGCCAAGCTGACGCTGAGGTACTCGCCAACTCGTTTGTAGCGCTGTATATTCGATTAGCTTCCGTAGTGAATTATTGATCAGAGCTGCAGACCGTGTCATTCAGTGAATGTAGAGTTTGTAGATATCTAAAAGGGTAATGATGATACGCTCTGAGTGGACACGAGCGAACAGTTGTGTGTGCTGATATCGACACAGGAAGTGCATAAAGACCTTGAGACATAGAACAGGCCATCTGGGTAATATAGGATTGTGAATGTGTGTGTGTGTGTGCGTGTGAGAGAGAGAGAGAGAGAGAGAGAGAGAAGGAAAAGATTATGTTCAAAACAGACACTTTCACATATTGCTATAGTGTGTGCCATATGAGCACATCAAGCTTTAACATCACACAATGCAACTCAATCCCAGTGAAATTGAATGGTTAAAGTTAAATTTACAGTAAATTATGTAAAAAGTAATTCCAAACCAAATTCTGCACTTACAATCGTGTATGTTGTTTTTGCTGACTTATGAAGCCAGTCTTACTGATATCTTTCTGACATCAGACTTGACTCTTGAGTGGCTATGCGTGTTTGATTTATTTTAATAAAACGGGCCATTTTTGTATATGTTGATGTGTAATGTTATAATTATGTGTAATATACACATGCACTGTGAATACTTCAAATACACAGACTAAGTCTGACTGTGACTCAAACTGTATGTATTTTAGTTTTTGTTTTTTTTTTGATAGTTCGGAGCGTCATAGAAAGTGAAGATTTTCTTCTTTTTGGTTGATTATTATTTTGTTTTAGTCTTGTTAAACAGGGTTGAAACATTTGAGATTCACTGTGAATTATATTTAAAGCATTTTTTAAAAGCATTTTTTTTTTCAAAAATATATGCAATGATGTCAATCAGTTTTATTTGCCGAATTTATTTTATAGTAAATGACAAGTGAGTTTACATGCATTTACGTTTTCAATGTATGGTGAAAAGCATGTCAGAAACCAATGCAAGGAAAATTCAGCAAAGTATCACTCATTTCAAACGAGTAACGGTTTTGCTCACATTTCTTTATCAAGAGAAAAGAAGGACTGAATTTGACTTCAATAGACTGTGGCTGGAAACAAACAATTCCTGTTCCTCATCTTTGTGAAGCTTATTTTCACACAGCAGTGTATATCATCATCTATGAGCTGTTTATAATGATGCCATGATACTGAGAATGAAAGCCATGTCAGGACTATATTTTCTGTAATTTTAACATAGACTATGTTTGCTAGTTTTATCAATTCATAATAAAACTGATAATGAATAATGCATTTTATCATTTGGGGTTCCACTCCGTCAGAGAGGCCAGATACCATTGCCAGATATTCATGTTCACAAAGTGCCTCAAGTCAAACTAATGCTTTCACTTTGAAGACTGCAGGTTCACTGCAGATTTAAGAGAATTAATTGGCAATGGTGTGTTTGTCTGATTCATTTGGACATGGTTTGTTTTGAAACATATTAAAAACACAACATAGGTATATAATATTCAAAACTTGCTTTACACCACAGAGGGTCTTTAGTTTTTCCAGTCCAGGTTTTACACACTGAGGACTTTTTGGGGGAAGGACGACAAATTTGTTAGCCCTACATGCTAAATTTATAGCTTAAGCAGGAAGTAATGATTGTTTAAGCAAGGGTGATTTTAAAGAGATGCCACTTTCATTTCATAGCAGGGTAATTTTGACTCATTTTAACGAATCGCTTCTATCGAACTGTTCGCTTCGATGATTCATTGAAAAGATTCGATTGGTTTCAGTCATCACTGAACGTTAAAGGAGAACTCCGGCGAACAAATGAACCTTTGGTCTAATAAAACATCGGTACCTAGTCAATCGTTCTCTGAGTATTGTTTTCATGATAATTGAATGTAAAGAGTTTTATTTCCAAAATCTGTTAAGCATTTAATGTTAGTACTGGGGGCATTGACTAACTAAAAAGAAATCGCGAGTTTATACCACTAACAAGGCTCAAAATAGCCTCACATTAACAGTAACATAATGAGGCTCCATACATGCAAAACGAAGCATTGAGAACTTTGTAAGTGTACAGACCGTCTAATAAGAAGCTACTTTATGAAGACAGTTCACTTCATGTATACAGGGAGCCATCTTAGAAAATAGTCTCGATAAGTCGATCCCCGAACGCTATTCATACAGTTCAGAAGTTCGTTGAACTTCATATAGTTCAGCTCACTCAGCACAATGTTCGTGGTTTGACTTATCGAGACTTTCCTAAGATGGCTCCTGTCAGTATACGCGAAGTGAACTGTCTTCATAAAGTATCTTCTTATTAAACGGTCTGTACACTTACAAAGTTCTCAATGCTT
>JAOTRC010000034.1:17496340-17533887 GCA_027497675.1 Cyprinella lutrensis
TTATATGTTGGCATGTAACGTAATTGCGATTTGCAAAATAGTTTCCTCAGAACGTATTTCGTGTGATACAGGGTTGCTGAGGGAGACGCACGCTGTAAACAAAACAATCTTCGCAAACATGACTTGCATTTTTTTGCCCAGCCATATTTATTTGATACCCAAATACACGCTGAATAATTTGTTATTTTTGGACCAAAATGCATTTTCGATGCTTCAAAACATTGTAACTAACCCACTGATGTCACATGGACTACTTTGATGATGTCTTTATTTTCTGGACAAGGACAGTGCACCGTACATACATTTTCCAATGGAGGGACAGAAAGCTCTCGGACTAAATCTAAAATATCTTGAACTGTGTTCCGAAGATGAATGGACGTCTTACGTGTTTGGAACGACATGAGGGTGAGTCATTAATGACATAATTTTCATTTGAAGGAACCCTTTAAGCCAAAGGGTTCAAATCAGGCTACTATGTCTGTAGGTGCAAGTGAGAGTGTGTGTATTTTATGAGTGCATGTTAGCCTTTTCCTAGACGTAGATGGAATAACCATCTCTAAAGTAACCAACTAAAAGGTTTAAACTAAACTGTTGTGCAGGACTAAACAAGTGGTCGGATGGATGACTAGAACAGGATTTATTTGCTATGCAACACAAGGACTTTCAGCATGTGGTCATGTATTAAACACAACTTTATTTAAAAGCACCACATCAAAGGCGCATTGAGTTTTACTGGCTCCACTCTAAGTGAGATCAGGCAGCTGCTGAAAACAATGAAAGGCTCTCTCACACACACACACATCAGTCAGCACATGTAAACACATTCATGCCCTCACATACAAGGAAACGTACCTCCCCATCTGCCTGGATGCATTCTCAAAAAATCTTGTTTTGGAGGCGACACTATGAAAGGGAGAAAGAAGAATACATCATTCTAATTCAATAAGACAAATTTCAATAGAACTATTTTGTCCATTTATTTCACATGATGTTCATATTATTGTTTGCATGCTGAGGAAAAGTTGGAAGCTAGAATCCCAAATATGAAAATGTGGTTGTGTTTAGTTCTGAGTCACTTTGATAAGAAAAATGAACACCAAACTTTTTCAAAATTAACACAATTTGACACATTTATTTCTAAACATTTATTCATTTACGGTGTACCAAACAAATAAACAAAATACCACATGTGAAAATCTGAGCTCTTAGTATCAATACTAGAGTACTAACAACACTTAAGATGTTATTGTGTTATGAAATTAATTTTATTTTTTTTCCAGTGTTGTCGGAAACTGCATTACGCATAGTGTTGTTAAAGCAACAAATACTGTATTTACGATCTCAGTTAAACATTGTGTCCAGCACAGTCAAGTTCATCAGTTTCGTAGATATCACTTTATTACCTGTGCAGGTGACAGTTATATATGCATTTCAGTGAGTTGATTAATTTGCTAGAAAAGCACTTAATTTTTGTTACCCTCAGCACAATTCTCAATATACTGATTACGTTTTTATTTTATGTTTTCCATCTTTTGCCATATTTTCCATCAACTACACTATATTAAAATTGTTTAATTTTCCCAGCAATTCTGCTGATGTAAGACTGCTGTGCTTATGACTGTCAGGATCTCCATTAATCTTATTGTTCCAACAAATTATTATTACGGCATTAACTCATTACTGCAGCGCAACGCAATCTTTAGCTATTTTTAGATTTTAAATAAGACATTATTTGGGTTAATTCATGCATCCATGTTTTTTTTATTAACTATCCTACAAGTTGGTTCTTAAAGGTTAACAACAAAAAAGAACTCATCCTGCTGTCTGCCGCAAGAATGATAGAGCCAGTATCCTTGAGAGTATGTTTGTTTTCAGGAGAAATTTAACTGAAGCATTTCTGAGATAAGACTCGAGTGTCCATAACACCCATATTTTCTTAGACCCAGATTTAGTCAAAAATGCTGCTCCCTGCTCCTTTTCATAGAATGGTAATTATGAGGATCTAACAAGCAGAAACCAAGAATACTTGATCAAGATTAACAGCCTTATCCAGATCAAATCTGCTGCATATGGCATATTTACAATGGCCAGCAAAAGGATACAGATGCTTTACTAAATCCCTGCAGATCCTACACTGAAATCGAGCTCTCTGGGATATTTCTTAGCACTGAAACTCGAAAAGAAATATAATATTTTAGTTTTCATCAGAATTTGTTGTTTAAAAAAAAAACTAAAATGTGTTATTTGTGTTGTGTTGTAAAGTCTTTTTGTAAATGAGGACACAATTTGTCGTCACATTAAACCCCTATACCTGTGAATCATTAAAATAACTAAAGCATTTTCTAGATGAAATCCCCACAGTTAAGGGATCATTATTCTAGCTGTGAATCTTAAGGACTGCTGTGAAAATTACAAGTTAAGAGCATTCTTGAGTCCAAGTAAAAGTAAACCAAATGCATACAATTTGGAAAAACATATAAAAAAATATATCCAAGTGTTTGAAATCAAGCCACCCAAACAGCTAGAAAAGATCATCCCTGTGTTAAATTAGATATCTTCCAAGACATCTGCAGAGAAGCCATGAATCACTTTGCAGGACCGGTCAGATGAAACACACACCAGGAAACCAGTCCAGCAAAACACTAGCCTGTTTAAGGAGGTGTTCATAAAAACTAATTTTAATAAAAACATGCAAAAGCATGCCAGGGTTAAGATGCATTCTCAAAAAGTCTTGTTTTGGAGCCGACGCTATGAACGGGAGAAAGAAGAAAAATTTCAAAAGAACTATTTTGTCCATATATTTCACATGATGTTCATATTATTGTTTGCATGCTGATGAAAAGTTGGAAGCTGGAATCCCAAATATGAAAATGTGGTTGTGTTTAGTTCTGAGTCACTTTGATGACAAAAATGAACACCAAACTTTTACAAAGTCAACACAATTTGACACATTTATTTCTAACCATTTATTCATTTGCGGTGTAGAAAAGCCGTGACAAGCATATTCATAAAAACTAATTTTAATTAAAAAAAACATGCAAAAGCATGTCAGGGCTGTTTGCATAAACGGTTAAGACTAGTCTGACAACAGTCATTATATTTTTTTCTTAAAGACTGTTCGTAACTGTTTTACATCAGTTACCTAAAAATGTAGATAATTATGACACTAGAAAGTAAGACTGATAGACAGTAGTTGGTAAAGACACAGTCTTAACATAAGTCCTTTGTTTATGCAACCTGCACCATGAGTTTGCCAAAACACATAATGGTGATCCAGCTGCAATGTGAAAACGATCAGATCTAGGTCAGCAAAAAATAACCCCGGATGCCACAAATCTATATCAGCCCACACCATAAAAACACAATCCAATGCTGATGAAAGATCCCGGGCTTCTCTTCATCAGTAGGAACATTTTATAGAATAAAGGGTGGATATAAGGATGGATGGTACAAAATACAGCAAGGTACAGAAATATAGGGCTGCAACATTAATTCCGATAGAATCAAACTTGCAATACAGAATAGTCTGGTTATTTAAAGCTAAAATTGAACTTATATAAAATAATAATTAAGAAATGTAGAGAGTTTACTGCATTTCGGCGGAGTAAAAAACTAGTGGAATCTGCACAAAACGTTATCCTCCAAAAAGGCTTGATATATAACTACTGTATTTTATCATTTCGGAGCACTTTACTTTACAGTCCTGTTTCCGCGTTTAAATCCTATGCACTTATCGTAGTAACAACAATGGTAATGACTAGGTACTAAACCCTGAACCTACCCCTAAACCTTAACTCATGTAGTTATTTTCTATTACCAAGTACTTTCTTAGGTAAGTACACTATCATTTCAATATTCAATTATGATAACAATAAATAAGTATTATGTTACAATGAGATAATATTTAAGTTGGTATACTAAAAATAACTGTATGAATAAAAAGTGGACGGAGGAGACTCTAAGGATAATCTAAATGCCAAGAGAACTGGGTTCTTTTTCACTCAGTTCACGTTTGGCTTAACTGAAAGAAGTCTGAGTTACTCTTTCTGTTAGCAGGAAAGCTTGGGCAAAACAGGACTTAGTTTGAAGACAAAGACTTCATAGTTTTGTAGTTTTTGCACACCCCCGTTTCAACCTGAGAGCTGCTATGTCTGTACTTTTATGTCTTTTTTTTCTTAGTCTTGATATACCCAAACGGCAACAATAACAGATGTTAAATGTTTACTTGCATTTCATATTATTATTGCAATATTTGGCTATATATATATATATATACAATATCCTTTTTTCATTAGTATTAAAATCCTTTACTTTCATCTAAATTAAAAATAGACTAAAAATCATTTAAAATGCTACAACATACAAATAAAATTTGATTAATTTAAAAATTAGCTTACATTAAAAGTGTTAATAAATTATGTTTTATTTATGCAAAAAATAAAGGAAATAAACATGTAATTAAATATCCAATACTGACCTAAAAATATGATAACTGATGTTTTGGTACCAAGGATGCATCCCTAAAATTGTGAAGCCCCACTGCAGGAGAACCTGTTTTAGTCTGCCAAAAAGCCAACGTTTGGGAGTAAGTTCCGTTTTACTTTATTTTGATGGTCCCTTTAACACATTCCGTTGACTATAAGTATGTTGCCGCTACATGTCTACTAACTCTAAATAGACTGTTAGTAGAGTATTAGTAGACTGGTGAGGTTAGGGTAAGAATAAGCTGACATGTAGTTGCAAGTTACTTGTAGTCTGTTGGAGGAGCTTATAATATGTTAGCACATATTAAGCAGACAATACTAAAACTCTAATGACAGATAGTTGACCTGATGTTGCAAAGTTACTTATAGTCAACAGAATGTTCAAAATGACCATCAAAATGAAGTGTTACCGAAAGTTCATTCTTCAGAAGGTCAGTGATTTCAGCCACAAGGCTAAATGAACTTTGCAGTGGCACAAGAACACAAACATATCTCATAAT
The DNA here is from genome assembly GCA_027497675.1 of Cyprinella lutrensis. NCBI lineage: Eukaryota > Metazoa > Chordata > Actinopteri > Cypriniformes > Leuciscidae > Cyprinella > Cyprinella lutrensis. The sequence goes on from JAOTRC010000034.1 coordinate 17,501,325, forward strand.
GGCACAATCAAAGTCCTGAACTCAATGCAACTGAGAATCTGTGCTGCTACTTGAAAATTACTGCGGACCGTGTCGACCAAATAACCGGAACAATCTGGAGCAAATCTACCTGGATGAATGTGCCAAGATCACACCTGAGCAGAGACCAAAGTTGATTTATCCTTCACCCAAAAAAGACTTAATATAGTCATTGCTGCTCGGGTATCATTCACTGTGCTACTGTATGTTTATTAAAAAAAGAGAACAAAAAAATCATGTAACAAAAATGAAATTGTGGTTTTAGCAACAAAAAAAATACCACAGAGAATATAAATAAATCAGCAGTAGCATTAAAGTGAAGTAAGATTTGTGGTGAATTAATGTGTACTTACTATGATGCTGGAGTGTCTTCGTTTAGAGTTTTATTGAGCAGGCGGGAGGGTGGATCTGGTGGTCGAGTGGGTGGCCGGCAGATGGAACTCTTCTCTGAGAAAGAGCGTCCTTTCAGCCCCTGAGCCTCTCCTGTTACACACAGACACACACCTGTTACAACCGTTTTAATGGATTGACTCATGATTATTGTAAGTATGATTTCTGCTTGCTGTAGATCACAAGGGATTGCCGTCCTGCTTCTTGTACTATGTTGATTACTCATACTTCATGCCACACTCTGTTAATAAATCATTGCATTTGATATCATTTCCAAGTGTTTTATGAAACATTCCCTGTTTTATGTTTTTTTTTCCTCTGGATGCTAGTTCAAATGACTGACAAAAATGAATCAGGGCAGCAGTTTTGTAAAAAGGAAAAAAAAAATCATAAGAAATTAAAATATAAGATTATTCCAAATGAATAAACCTTTCAAGTAAGTTTCTTTGTTATTAGTTTTTTTTTTTTAAAGACACTTTTTTTAATGAGACTTCTCTTTTATTTCATGACAGTTGTATCACACTGACATTTTTTACTCCCCCTCAAAAATATCAAAATTAATTTTTAATATAGTAATAGTTTAATTTAATAGAGATTGTAAGGATGTGTATTCAAGTCAAACTATATATGAATTGCATTTCTAATGCATTTATGAATAAATTAATAGACAGGTAAAAAAAGGATCATCCTTAGACTCAGATTTTGGTCACGCGGGATGATGGATAGTTAGATCATTAAAATTTCTTGTTTACCAGTTGTTCTTTTGAGTTGTGGCCTGCTTCCCTGGAAAGACTGAACGCGGTTCACTTTCCCTCCTGATTCCCCATTGGCCGTCACCATGGCGTCTGAACTCTGACCATCCTGTGTACTAACTTCAAGCCTGCCAACATCAGAATCCAAGGGCCGGAGAGCAGGTCTGGGGTTAACGGGCTTCCGAGATGTCGGAGAGGACGGTGGGATGGATGGAGGACATATGGAAGGAGGTGCCAGTTTTGTTCTTTGATGAGGAACCGGACTGGTGAGGCCAGTGTCACCATCAGGTTCGCCGGAATTGTGGGTGGCGCCGTTTTGCTCTTGCCCTGTGAAGCACAGAGTCAGTCAATGCAGGCAGTTTAGATAAAGCACTACTAAACGTCTGGTGGATCAGAAGCATGATTGTAACAGTTTAGCCCTGAACATTCCCCTTAGAGGAGATTGTATCAGTGGTGTCGTTAAAGCTTAAAATTTCCTGTTCTTGTAGTATGGGCTTAAAAAAAGGGAGGTTATGAGTTCAGAGAAATAAATAAAGGGCTCAGCAGACGCTCTGTCCTCTTGTATTTCCACAATACGAGAAATACAAGCCAATAAAGACTGAACAAGTCCAAATCAAATTACAAAAAGTGAGTCATTTCATTCCAATAGCTTCAACACAGCCGGGACATAATGGAAGTTTTAAAACTGAAGGAAAGTGTCTGAAGAACTCACGAATTGTTTTACCCAAACACTCTGGTCATTATCAGCTCAAGGCACCTGGTCAATGTCTATCTCCACCAGGCTGCATTTTTTTCCCTTTGAAAAGCCTCATGTTTTTTTTCTTCTTTTCTTCATATCTCTTTATAAAGAAAGGACGTTTTCTTATGTCTAGAATTAGCATCATAACCTCGAAATGGTAAAAGCTAACTGCTTTTAGAATGTCTTTCATTTTAGATAAACTATGAAAAGGATTTCTGTTCACCGCAGGCATTTACTCCAGTGTTTCTTTCACACAAAAGGTTTTTATGCAGGGGAAAGTGTTTTTATAGACTTAAATGTCAATTAAAACCAAAAAATATTAAAAAGGCAAAAATGAAACTCAAAGTGATTTACAATCTGGTTTGACTCCAGTTTAGTGTGCAGATGAACTTGGTCTCACAACAAAGGTTGCTATGGCCATGTGAGAAACCAAAGACATGAGTGTAAAACACTGTGTTTGTGAACAGCATCATTCAAAACAACCAGCTGTGTGTGAGTTAGCCAAACTGGACATGGACACATTTGCATGAAAACTCATTCACAAACACATTCGCGTTTTGGCAGGGGTTCCCAAATTCACAGTTGGTCCTAATACTCCATGACTGTATCTGTATTCTCCACAAAAACACACGCACACACACGGCCAAGTTTACGGACCATCAATCCAACATTCACTGAAACTAAACAGGTGGCATGATGCTCACATGCACAAACACACATATCCCACCACCAGCGAATTCAGCAAACAGGAAACGAGCCGTTATGATCTACTTAGATTAATGATTTGATTGAAAAATTCAACAGAAGGGGGAAAATAATTATTCCACAGATCAGACCAAGCAAATTTCCAGCATGCTTTAATATCTCATGAATATACAAATGAACCAGAGAATAATATTAATGGATTAATGCACACATTCGTTTGCTAATCAAGAGGGAGAGGGCGGCGGCGGCGGGGGGAGAGCTCAGATGTTAATAATAAAAAATAGCTTATTAGAGGAAAAGAGGTCCAAAAGCCAATCGAAAACAGACTGAGAGAGACTCGTAAACACACGCAGGCATTAGCTCTCAGACACACTGGGTAGCGCTTGTACACACGCACTCCTGCACACACTCGCAGACCCATAGGCGCTGATGCACGCACACACACACTTGCTGCAGAAGGGCAGGTAGTCGTTTGGTAGTCATGCTATAGTGAGTGTACTTTTAGCTTGACTGTTGTTAAACACTGCATAACACGGCGAAAAATGAGGGGAGGACAACATGTCAGAGAATGAACATTAATCAAGGCAGGCACACACACCGTGCCCCGAGATCCTGCAGATTTAATCACACAATTCACAATGGGAGAGGAGGGACTTCTAACCTGGCACATAAGGAGTGTGTGTGACAGGAAGATTGGGGAGATTTGCTTGCACTTTCTTCATTAAGAGAAAATCACTTAATGAGAAACAGATCTGGTCTGAGGTCCCTTCTAGGTGTGTTTAGGTGTGTGTATTGTATTTAAGCTTGCAGTACAAGAACAGGCTTAGCAAAAAAAAGGTAAAAGCAAAATAAGAATATGTTAAAGACTGAAAAAATGAATTGAAAGAAATATATTTAGCCAGAGGAAAAAAAGCACACAATATATGTATATGTCGATCTGAAACATAATATAGTATGTCTGATCTTTACAAAATTAAATCTTATCTTTTAAAAAATTCCAATCTACAGAAAAGAAATCAGTTTTCTTCTATGCAAAAATCCTTACAGATAAAGACAAATATAATTCACATTCATAATAATTGACTGATAAGGCAAAAAAAAAGCTTTATATAACGATGAGATGAAGATGCCGATGGCGGTGATGATGATGACGATGTCTAGGATGTTGAAGGCTATTTACGCTCAAAAATTGGAGGTTGAAGGCCGGGGTAGACACGGGGTGGGCGTTTTGAGATCGTGATTGGCTGCCGTCTCCTTGGCGTCACCCTTGGAGGTGGGATAGGAGGTGGTGTGGTTTCTTCAGGGGGACCCTTAAAGATCTGAGAACATCCGAGACGGCAGTAATTACAAAACGATACATCATTAACAGCATTAAACTATCAGGGCCACTGAAAAGGTGACAAAATGTTGTTTACTCATAAATCACATTGGTTTTGATTTCAAAACATTTTAGAGTGCAAATATAGCAGTTCTCAGTGGAAACCTATTTTCTGTCAGAGCATTCAGCTTGTATAATAATAGATAGACAGATAAACTGTCCCCATATCAATTGGAAGGGGGCATGTCTGACCTTGCTGTAGTCTTCAATGAGGATCTCCATGACGATGTTCTGAAACTTAATATCCAACATGGCAGCCACTGTCTCCACCTCTGCTCTCATGAGAGTGGGGCCAAATATTACTCCCATATTTGACACAGTCATCAGATTTTCACTGCTTTGGCTACAAACACTAGAAAAACCACAGAGATGATGTAGTGAGCTCTGGGATAGGATATATATGCGATAAGTACTGTACTGGTTTGGAAAACAAAATGTTATAAAAAGCCCCCAAGTCCAGGGCCAAGAGTGAGAATGTTTTGGGAAGTCTTTCTTTATTGGACCAGAGTGGTGTTGTTGTTACTAGATTATACATTTGTTATACAGTGTGTTCATTTGGTTTACTTCATTAATTTAAACCTGTTACCAAGATACTGCTTTCAAGCTGGCTGACTCTGCAGAATATTTTTTCCGCCAGAATTCATAAATTGAAGATTTGCACAAACAAATTATGTCACTGTTTTTCAGCACTTTGTTTTTAGAAATGTATAAACATTATGGCTCATGCATATATATGTGCCGCAACTCTATTCAATATTGACAATAATAAAAAAAAATGTAAAATGTTACAGCAAATCAGCATATTAGAGTGATTTCTGTAGGGTCATGTGACACTGAAGGCTGGGGTAATGATGCTGAAAATTCAGCTTTGCCATCACAGGAATAAATTACATTTTAAATGCATCAAAGTTGAAAACAGTTATTTTAAACTGTAATAATATTCCACAAAATTACATGTTTTACAGCATTTGCGATCAATGTAGCCGTAGTAAGCATACGAGACTTATTTTCAAAATCATTTGAAAAGATCTTGCTGACCGATATGTATACAAACACACAACTGGAAAAACAAAAAGAAACTGTGTATCATGTGCTCTAAGCTTGACTGCAATTTAATAATTTGCAGGTTTAACTAAATGTACACATTATTAATATAATATTACTTTCATTTATGTTTAGTATATGAGCTTGTTTAGTCTAAAGTTCAAGCTCACACACACACTCGGGAATCATAGCAAGTGTCTTGTTTTATGCAGTGCTCTGTTGGGGATGTAGTATTACTGTAGACGATAGAAATAGGATGAATAAATTGATTAGGCTCGGTTATTGGCCTTAATCCTGATTCAATTGAGATAACTGTGGAAAAGAATAGAAAATGAAAAGGGTAAAATTAGCTATTATTACTGTATGTGCTACAAAGGTCATCCACTACATTGTGCCTTTAGTGGACTTGGGAGCTCATTTAGTGGAAGATTGGTAACCCCTTTGTGTTCTACGGAGCGATTCAGAAGGTCTTTTATTCTGAATGCAGTTAGGTTGTTTAAAGATATTGTGTACTTTCTTGTAATGGTGGTTGTTTTAAATGTTTGTTTGTTTTTGGTGTTTGTAATGTGAAATGGTGGCAAATGAGTTTTCCCTTACAGGGATTAATAAAGTTTTTATTGCTCTATACTTATGAGTCATAGAGCTATAGATCAGGTGAATTATTGTCAGGTTTGTCAGACCATAAAAATTTCACACACACACACACACACACACACACACACACACACACACACACACACACACACACACACACAGCCTGTCATGTTAACCACAACACAACTCAATACATAATTATAAAGGTACACCCAAGCAAACTGGATATCACTTAGCAAAATCACATTCTGTGCGTGTGTGCACGTGTATGTGTGTGTGAGCACGTGTATGTGTGTGTGAACATTATCAGGTCTGTGTGCACACATGCATGCACGTATGTCTGTGTTACCTGACCAGGTGTTTGATTAGCAGTTCCAGCATCTCTCTGTTCCGCTCTGGGAGTTTGTAAACAAGCGAGTGAACTGCCCCTAACCGATAGTCCGGATTCTCAGACTCTGAGGAAAAAAATGCGGGGAAAAGTCACACACACACACTATAGATGGACATGATACACATGTTGCCTCATTAACATAACCGTTGTGCCAACGGTTGTGTCGCGTCCCACCCATGAAAAGTGATTCATGCTGCATTTCAATGCCAGGCCCCATTACATGATGACAACTAAAAAGACTTTGAAGAATGCAGGGTAAAGGCAGAACGAAGCAGACAGTACATGTCAGTGCACTTCTATGTCTACGCTAAGACCAAAAGAGCTGTTTGATTGTTAGCAAGCAAGTGGTTTCTATAAATGTTTGTTTATTTTAATGCTGCAGTTAACGGCGGTTTGCTGAACGTCTTTCAACTTGTCCAAAGATAATTTTGTAAAATACTAAAAGGATCAGTACAGACACATTTCATGTGAAATGTGGGATAAACACAGCTTTATCTCAAAACACAGCCTGTGGCGAACCGTAACAAAGCTTACTTTATAGAGTGCAAAGCAAACACGTATACTTGTGAACACCATACCGCTGTTTTAAGAGACAATGTAGCATCTTTGAATGAGTCCTCTCAACGTCTTTGATATATATAAAAATAGAAGAAATCCTACATCACAACAGACTGGGAGGTCACTTGGGCCAAGTGAGTAAAGAGTATTAAAGTAAGCCATTAATCCCTAAGCAGGTATAGCCCTTTCCTCTACTCTGTTTGTTTAGTTGTGCAAGTGTGCATACAAGCTATAATAATCAAAAGCTTTAATGGCTTCTAATCTTATTATGGGCAGGATTACAATAAAGCATTTTCAAAACAAACATTTAAAGCTGGAAGCACATTTTTTTTATACTGTACAAAGATTCATTTTCTTAAACCCTATTATTACAAAAAACAACTAAAACTATGATTTATAAGCTGTCTTCTTTATGGGGACCAATAAATGTCAGACGAGGTAAAAAGTTACTATTACTATCTTTGTGGGGACATTTGGTCTCCATAACATAGGGTTTAACAGGACCACACACACACACACATGATATAAAAAGGATAGTTTTAACTAATTTCTGATTAGATGAGAATTCTATTAATATTCTACATTAATGGCAACTGTCCACATCTACATTTATGCCAATAAACTATATTACTTACAACATAAGCTTATTCTGAATATTATTATAAGCCACTGCATTGCAATGCATTTTACCAAGATTAAGATTACTGTAAAACATGACCTTAAGAGGCTTATTATTTTAAACAAAAGTAAAGATACAGCAGTGGTACAATAATTAGTACAGTGCAGGCCAGTTTGGGCAATGACGAAGTGTAAATATTACAAAAGATTCATCTGTCAACAAGACCGGTCAAAAAGGTCTTATGATTTCCTTTTAATAATGCGTGCATGTAAATGTCAGTTTTGAAAATGCCTTCTACTGATCCAATCGCATGCTTGACTAAAGGAATGTGATCACTCTGGGAGTTTGACATGGATTTCCTGTAAGACTAGACAAATTAAGTCTAAATGCAGAAATAAGGTCTAGTTTACCCAAGCTAAATTCAACATTTTATTCAGTGAAGAATAGAATCAATAGGGGACTCTTTAATATTACAAGGACTTGCTTACAGTAGGTTCATAATTCATAATTTTATTTAATTGTGATTGGAAGACATATAGATTACTACTGCAAGTTTTCCAGACATTTCTCTGTCTATTTGATTTGAAAATGCTTTGATTTGATTTTGATTTTGAAAAAAAATAAAATGTTTTTGATACTTTAGTTTGGTTTAATTTCATAAAGCTGTTAATTTGTGACCTGAGGTATCCATTTAGTGTTGATACCAAGACACTAGAGACTGGTGTTATACTAAAGTTAACTTTTTGGTTAAATCCTAGCTTCTTTTTTTCCTCATTTTATACTGGATATCATTTACAAATATGAGTAATATTATTGAAATCGCTTTTGGAGAAAAGTAGCACACTATTCAAAAGTTTGGGGTCAGTAAGTTGTTTTTTTTATTTTTCTGAAAGAAGTCTCTTATGCTCACCAAGGCTGCATTTATTTAACAAAATAAACTGTAATATTGTGAAATATTATTATAATGTAAAATAACTGCTTGACAATCGTGATCATTTTTATTTCTGAATAGAAGTTCAAAAGAACAGCATTGAAATAGAAATCTTTTGTAATACTATAAATGTGTTAAAAAATAATACAAAAATTAGACCCCAAACTTTTGAACATTAATGTATTTTTATGAGTTATTCAAATGTATAAGACTTGTATAGTCTTGTTTTATAGAGTTGACAAAGCAAACTCTAAATGTTTAATCCAAGAACCCCCTGAAACACTGCAGTTCACATAACCATGGTTGAGAATCACTGATGTGAGGTATTGCTTTTTTTGTACAGTGCTGAAAGAGAAAACAGTGCACTTGGACTTGTGTTTTCCCCTCCTTTCCCCTCCAATGCTTGTGTTGAACTTGACAGACCCACATAAGAGATGGAAATTACATCTAAACATAAAGGTCTATCTGTGTGCAAGGATGAAAATGTGGGTTTGTGTGTCTGGCTGGATGCATTTTGCTGTCATACTTGCAGCTAAGATCAGTTCTCTATGCAGGCTGTAGGTCATCAGAGGTTCACACAGACTCCTGGAAAAAAAAAACCATAATGTAAATGTACAGTACACAAACAAAGATTAAATCAAATGAACATTGAAGTTTCAAAATTGAAGATAATCAAATAATTGGTTTAACTCACCGCAGATAGAATTTCAAAGCACTAGTAATGGTCTTAATATCCATGTCACTGGAATTGAAATCTACATCAGCAGGACACTTTGGGTCTGCAGAGAGTGGAGGACAGATTAAGACAGAGAGGGAGAGAGAAAGAAAGAGAGATAAACGGCCTTCCTCAGACGGTTGTTGTTTTTCAGTTTGTGTCAGGGATTTTGTAGCAGCTCAAGGACGCTCTCATGGACGTATATCGGTGCTTTGGTTTCCTCGGTGTTAAGAAAAAAGTCCAAGTTCACAAAGCATACGGCAAATATTACACAGCATGATAAGTTGGACTCAAGATTTATATCCCCATTAAATTTATTATCCATGTAAAAAAACAAGCCTCTTGACAAGAAATAAAGCATGTTTGTATATTTTATTGTGTTTGTGTTGTTTAGTTTATTGGTTTTAAATTTAAACACAGAACGAGTGTGTGTCTTTGTGTGTGTGAGTGTGTGAAGACATACAAACAGCAGATGGTTTTTTTTGGCCATTTCCTCACCAAAGAAGGCATTCAGAAGTTTTTGTACTTGAATATTGCTGCCCACAGTCCTGTAGACCCCTTCCTGAGTCAGCCCTACCAGAAAGAAAGAGAAGAAGAGAGAAACCAAAGAAAGAGGAAAGAGAAACAGAAAGCGTGATTTATTGACTGAGAAAATTGGAAAACCTGGCATGAAGGAGAAAGAAAGGGGGAGTGTTTTGCAGTGGAAAAGTACAGCTGTAACAAACATCGACAGCAGCGTTGGAACAGACCCGCTTTAGGTTAGCCATGCAACTGAAAGTTTACGGATTGTATTGTTGTGTTGTGTATTGTTAACATACACCATGTTGCGCCCTTGATGACAAGGCTGGACTCACATCTGGGAAATCTGAGTAACGGCACACATTTAGAGACTGACGAACACATGCACTTCAAAAGGGTGCTCGGTGCTAACGCAGTCAACGTTACAGTGTAGTAGTGGCTATCAATGAACATGAACTAATACTTCACGATTTCACTGTTGTAATGTAACAGCCTTTAGCATGGAAACGCCACAGCCAGGTTTCGGATGACTTGCCATGTCGGAGAAAGAGACACTTCTGTTATCAATTACTTTTCGTTTAACTTTGTATGATATATTATTGGTAAAACTTGTATGTTTCAGAGCGTATGTTTTCTATTTACAGCTGGCTCAAATTGCTAGATACGCAGATGTGAACACAAATGGTGTCCTGCTGCCCTCTGCTGGCTGCCTTTGAGACAAGAATCTAATAAATAATAGTGACATTGTGCTTGTCTTTCCATCTCTGATTAATTTAAGCATAGGGTAGGAACAACCTCAGTCATTTGGGACTGAGGAGACAGGTGACAAACATGTTACAAGAATATGAGATCATTCCAGAAACCAAAATAAGCAACTGATATTCTTGTCATTCTATCATGTGAAGGCACCTTTTGTTTCCACAAAGTTGATGCATTTTCTGACGAACTTGAAGCCGAGGTCATTAAGCTCCACTGAAAGAAAAAAGTCATAAAAGTATTATTACATATAACAAACACGGTTCATCATCTCTGTATGCTTTTGGCTACATGACAATATTTATGGTGTAATTATACGAGGCATTTTCCCTATCTATTTTTAGAATTTCTCTAAATTCTGAAACTTTTCTCTTTTTAGAATTTGTTATGTATGTTATACTTGTTCAAAAACTGACCAAAAACTCGGGATACAATAAAACAGTACCAATGTATTAGCATGTTTTGTGGATACTATATTACTTTGCTGTACTCATGTAGACAGATTTAAATAAAATGGTTCATATTAAAGTTCTACAGTATTATCATCTGATTTCATTACGGTACATCCCATAAATGTTGAAAAGCAAAGATTTTAATGATCTTTGAATAGCACTTCTAGTTACTGACAAACATCACTGAAACATTCTTGAGATATCACACACCTACACTACTGTGAAGAACAATTTTGTAATATTGTAAACTTCTTTATTGCATTTTTGATCAGTTTAATGCTAAATGAATTTCTTCTAATATCGTAGAAAATAACAATCTTACAATCCTAAAGGTTGGAACAGTATTGAATCTATGTGACCTATTTTCCAAGGAAGCAGTCAACCCTTTTTGGAAATGCTATTCCTGTGAAACATTTAGCACATTCAGGTTTTCTGACATATGGAGGACTAGGGCGGTATAATTATTATAATTAAGCAGAAAATACATGTCAGTGGTTTTCTAATTAAAACAAGCTTCTGTACAAGTTAAGTTATACTTACTCTCTGCCTGCTTTTGAATGGGAGAATGATATATCTGGAACAGAAAACACACAGGATCAGAAACATGACCATACACAGTAGTGAGGGCTCTTAATGAAGTGTGAGGAGAGATGATGTTAAACCCACTGGTTCCTTGCCATCCATGGCCTCTATCCACTGCTTTCTGTTGACCTCAGAAATTGCCTGGAGCAAGACAGGGCTGCATCTACGGTAACACAACACAAAAATACTTAAGACAAACTGCAATGGAGTAAATAAACCATATTGTGGTTTGTGTGAATGTTCTCCAGTATCAAACAAATGCCTGCACATTGCAGAGCGCAAATTCACAGTTCAAGAAGTAAACATGTATGTTATAGTAGAGTTCATGTAACTGAACCTCCAATGGTCCTTTAAGAAACCTTTATTATTAGTTAAAGTGACAAACAGCCCTGATAATGTGTAAATAACACAGGCAGGACCCTCGCCTTTCATTTGTCTCAATGTCAAAGCAGAAGCGTTTATCAGTGGAGTCCGTTTTACGGCGTACGCAGGACTTCAATGTGAGCTGAGCTGTGGTCTGGGAGAAAAACAAGAAGATAAAGATAAGAGAAAAGTTTCTGGCACTTCACAAAGTAATATTCCTATCTGTAATAATTCTGCACCTGTTTGGTTCCTGTCTTTTGTTCCATTGGCACCATAATGAATAACTTGTTGTCCTTAAAGTATTTACAGTAATACTTTAGCCAGGTTACGCCAAGAGCCCCTTGAGACAGAAAGACAAATAGCATATGTGTCATTTTAATTATTGATTGGATATGATTCAATAGTATACACAGTATTGTAAGTAGGGTTGCAAAGGGGCTGAATATTTCTGGTAAATTTCCGAAAATCCTGGAAAGTTTCTGGAAACAATGGAATCAATATTGAAAAACTAAATTCTGACCAGGGACTGACCTAGACGTGAAATGGAGGGATCTTGTGTGACCCTTTTTCTAAAGATCTACTGACTATTAATTATCACACTTATCACAGTTACTTGCCAAATAAATGGTCATTTGGGCCCGAGCACTAATTAAATATTTGTTTTTTTACATTTTTTTACATTTACATTTTTATTCATTTAGCTAAAGCTTAGCTAAAGCGTCTTACAAATAGCGTCTTACAAATTGCTATATATGTCAGAGGTTGCATGTCTCTGGAGCAACTAGGGGTTAAGTGTCTTGCTCAGGGACACATTGGTGTCTCGCAGTAGATTCTCTCACACATCAAATATTGATTTGAATAACTGCATGCACAAGACCAACATGCTTGTGTTGATGTTTAGCAAATTTATGTAAATAATTATGAGTTTCATAACTCTGGTCCAAGTGTTTTTTTTCTTTTTCCTGCACATTTCTGAACACTGAGAGTGTTTTTCACACATGCTGTGCTACAGAACTCACATTTCTCCTGCACATAGAGGTATCCCTCCATAGTCGCCTGCTGGCCGTGTCTCATACAGATCTTTGCCGAACCCTTCATTCTCTTCATTAGCTCTTCCATCTCCTCTCTGGTGCTCTCAAAGTGGTTACGGGTCTACAGCCAATCAAAAAAAACAGTACATATTACATACAAGCACAATACATAAATATTACCAGGAGCCATTAAAACAGATTTGTTGATTTAATTTGCTCCAAAATCTTAATTCATATTAATTTCACTACTGTTTAAAAGTGTGGAGTTCATATATGTAGTACTTTTATTTAGCAAGGATGTATTAAATCTATCAAAGATGACAGCAAAGACATTTATAATGTTACAAAAGATCTCTATCTCAAATAAATGCTGTTCTTTTGATCTTTCGAGTGCAAACCAAAATCGGCAGACTGTCACTGCTTCTTCCAAAGGACTAATTTATTGAACAATGTTTCAACCCGAAGGTTTTCGTGCCGACCTTCGGGTTGAAACGTTGTTCAATAAATGAATCCTTTGGAATCAAAAGTGGCAGTGTGCTGATTCTTGTTTACTCTGGAGTGCATAATTTGAAGTGATAAAGTTTTCTGGATGTGCACATACCACTACGTACAAGATCTTTCTACTCATCAAACGTATCACGGTTTCACAAAAATATTAAGCAGCACGAGACTTATGAACATTTGTTTAAAAAAAGAAAATCTTACAGACACAAAGCTTTTGAATGGTAGTGTATATAGATGAATAATAAATCAGTAGAATTTTTAAAAATACATTTAAATGTAATATATTACAATAATAGTAATATTAATGATTCATTTAAATTAACAATAATGTATAAACCATATTAATCATTTTTAGTGGAATCCTGTTCATTTCTTAAGCCTGTATGTTCACAATACCACTGTGAATGCAATAAACTGTAATCCATTTAATGAAAGACAATTTGGATAAAAGCATTTGCTAAAAGACCACACAAAATTCATTTAAAATACAGAGTGAAGAGCAAACCATTTTAGAATGAAAGGTTACAGTCATTATTGATCAGAAAAGCTCACATTCTGTAGACTGAGCTGAAGCTCCTGTTTATATGGAAGGAAGTCCTGTGTCATCTCCACTGTGAGATTATTCAGAGTTAGGATGCTCTGCAGAAATGCTAAAACCTGCCAATCACACACACAAGGACACACCGCTATAAGCATAACATGCTCTAGTCAATTCATTGATTGTATCAATATGAATATAATCATTGTGCTTTAAAGGTACAGTAAGCAATTTATGAGAAACGCTGTTGAACATGGATCGAACTGAGCACCACACTTGTAGCCAATCGGCAGTAGGGGGCGTATACACTCATGATGGTGGAGGAGAGAGAGTGAGCAAGAGAGAGATTTTAAGAAAGACTGTAGAAAGAGAGATGGCTGAGAGACATTACGAAAGAGAAAAGGTCAGAGGAATATCACTGGAAAAGAAGGGTTATCATAAGCTTTAGAACCCGCGTAAATATTAGAAAAGCTTTCCAGCGCTAGAGAGACATTAGAGAGCGGGAAAACAGACGTTGCGCTCTTTCTGTTTCATAGGTGTGTAACTTTGGTTTTGAGAGTGTGTTGCTGGCGACTAACAACAAAGTCTTTCTTGTATATACTTGTTAACTGTATGTACATTTTATTTTGCTTTGCTTCTGCTACATCCACTCTTGCATTACGTGTTTGTGCATTTTAGGGGTGGACCAATGATGAGAGTGAGTGGTAGAGAGAGGATGATAACAGAGGGGTGTATTTGTTTGGGTTGATTTCAAATATCAACAGTGTTCAATAATAATTCTCAGAAATTGCTTACTGCACCTTTAAAACTCTTCATTTATGTCCATATAGATGTAAACATATCTTGTAAAAATATCTAACTACAAAACAGATATTAAAATAATAATTAAAAATGGAAGTGTGTATATGTGCTTGAGGAAAAGGAAGTTCCCACGCACAGGCTCCACAACATCAAACTTCTTCCTGTCCTGAACCTGCTGAATCTGGTACACATATTCAATAGATGACTCGTAAAATGCCTGACGCTCCTTATCCAACTGTTCATCAGCCTATAAACACATATAAGCACACAAAAATAAAGATTTCTATTTTTTTCTATTTTAATTTTTTTATTTACTGTATTTACAAATATACCTCCTGTAGCTGTGTCTCTTTTTTCTTTGAGGACAGGTTGACATGTTTGTCCAACTGAGAGTAATACTTTTCACTCTCCTTCTCGAACTTCTTTCGTCTATCCTGAAACACACACATGCAAACAAACAACCTGAGACTGAGAATTGGACACCAAAAACTGGAGTGTAAGTGCTTGAGTTTACTAAAACCATTCTTAATAAGAACAAAACAGAAATTGTCCTTGTAAAACTTTTTGCAGACTTGTAATTGGTTTCTTACAACCTATAATTTCAATGAATAATCTATGAGTAGCCACAATAAACTCTGCTGAGAGGGAACTGATCTTCAGTAATGTTAACTGAGGCATTCTGGCATGGAAAAAAGTGTAATCCAGTGAAAAGCCTTTGGAATTTTGAAACTTTCCATATGTCTCCGTAACTCTTTCTCAGTCACTCTAAAACAAATAGTTTTTCCATGAATCCTCCACTAACTGACACATTGTGTGTGTGTGTGTGTGTGTGTGTGTGTGTGTACAGAAACAATGTCTTTATGTAATACGTGTATATATATTGTGAGTTGTGGAGTGATGTACCCTTTGCTCTGAGAGAGGAAGTAGAGGTGAACATTTTGAGCAGGCTCAGACATATGTGGTCATGATGTGTGTGTTCTTAATGTGTAAATGTGTTTAATAAAAACTTACTTTTGTGACTCCAATCTGCTCTTTCCTGAACTTCTCCAAAGGTTTGATAAGCAAGTCACAAGCATTCTGGACCTGCAAGAGAAACGTCAGGCGAGTAAAACTGTTTTCTTCCTACAACCTCTTACTGTATCTATAATTCGAAAGTCTTGTCTCTAGTCCTAATCAATAAAAAGGGGTCAGGGGACAAGAGCTGTAACAATGGAACAGATGAACGGCTAGTATCCCACAATTGTAAATTTATGTAAATAAGTATCATGGGATATTTTTTTACTATTATTCCTTATAATAAATACTGATACTTCACCTTATTTAAACTTGTTTGTGTGATTGCTTCCCAGGCCAGTAGATACAGTATTTTATTTTATTTTTTTTTTAAATGTTGCACCCTTCATTTCCCCTAGACCAAAAAGGGTTTGTAACATTGACACAATAGCAGGTGCCCTGAGTAGGAAGCGAAGAGCAATGTTCAAAATTAGTGTTGCGTCATACTGGCCAATGGCAGATAAATTTAGAAAATGTACCATTTAGCATTTTTATATATTAGATTTATTTACATATATGTGTGTGTCTGTGTGTATACTATATTTATTATTTATATTTTCCTCTTTATGGAAATGTAATTATTTAGCTGTTTTTCCCATATTTCTGACAATTGTGTCATACAGAATCATATACGAGACAGGTCTTTGTGTGAAACTCCCCTTGTTACAAATGTTACAAACAATGTGACATTGTTCATCATATGTTCGTTTGGATGTAAGAAATATTACTTTCTATATTACCATTCAAAAGTTTGGAGTGAATTTACAATAAAGAGTTGATCACAAAAAAAAAAGTTTGGAGTGAATTTTAATTTTTTTCAAGAAATTAATTATTATTATTTTTCGGCAAGGATGCATTAAATTAATCAAAAGTGACAGGAAAGACATGTAAAATGTTTTAAAAAAATCTCTATTTCAAACAACGCTGGGTTTCCTTTTTCTCACTTTCTATTTATCAAAGAATACTGGAAAAAATATATATATATCATGGTTTCCACCAAAAATATTAAGCAGCACAACTGCTTTCAACATTGACAATAAATAATTTCTTTAAATTAATTTGTTTAATATATCAATATATATTTATCATCTCTATGGGTTACTTCATTCTGACCAATATTATATATGAAACATTTTTTGAGACTTTCCATCATTGAGGATTTGGAACTAGCAGAAATCATTCAAATTGCATGCATCTGCGAAGACTTATTTCAGTCCTGCCTTGCACTTCACTCAATTCTGCACCTTTTAAGGAAGAAGAAGTAAAAATGTTTTTTTTCTGATTCAGGAATTTCCTGTTATACACGCCACAGTTAAAACAGATTAACAAGTTCAAAGAATTATGTGGATGAATTTTCAAGTTTAAAACCTAATTACACAAAAATCTCATTAAAATGAACAATAACAAGTTTAACTGGCCCGTTGAGCACAGGGAGGCTAATCAGGTAGATTGTTAATGATTGACATATGTGAGGATCTTTGGAATTTTTGTATTTGAGTTTAGATTATGATTGACAGTGTTTTACAAGGCTATGTGAAGAAGTGCACTCCACCAACCAGCATCATTCGGCCCTCTTCCACATCCTGCAGCAAACCAGCAAACTCACGAAATGACTCAGCTGTAAGGTAAATCATGTGGTCATGTAAACAGCACAGTCAAAAACAAATACATGCACAAATATGACACAACTCACTCATTTCACATACAATTTCATCAGAAAAATTTAATAAATATGACATAAACATATGACATAAATGAAATGGCCATGGCAATGAGCATAACTCCAAACAGGTTCAGACCAGCTGTCAACTCACCAATGTTCATCTCATCATCAGTCAGAGTGTCACCGATGAAATCAAACTGGAACGACTGAAGGGTCTGAGAGAACTTCTGCACTGCGAGAGAGTATTCTGGAAATAACATCAAAACCATATATATAGAAAAAAGTAAACAATTCACATAGAATAAATAGCTACTTATGAAGAACATCAATAGGAAAGCGTTTCCTGATTCAACATATGGGTCCCACATGCTAAAAGGTTTACAGCTAGTCTGTCCACATCCCACGGAATCTTTTTTTCCTTCTTTTTTAAAAAGATTTATTTGGGGCATTTTGCCTTAAAAGCCCTGAGATAGGATAGTAAAGGATAGTAAAAGTAAACGAGTTGGAAAAGAGAGGGGGGCCGTACGCGAGCCAGGACTTGAATTTGGGTTGCCAAAAGCGCAACCACGCAATATGTGAATACTGGGCACAAAGCTTACGGCTCCAATGGGCAGTTATTTCCTAATATGCAAGTTACCGGCCTGTTGGCAACAATTGTATCTTAAATGTCGCTTTTGTAAAGTTCAAATCATTATCTCCAGCTAATGTGCATGCACATTCTTGAGTGAAAAACCGAGCGATGCTTCTATAAACAAGGCAATTGGCTCTTTTAATTGAAAGGAGGGTTGTTCACATTTAAGTTGTTTTTTTTTTCCCTACACCTTATACTGTCTCTGGCTTCAACCTAGCCCCAATATAACACTCTCTATATCAACTTTCCCAGTTTCACTGAAGACAAAAAAAACAACCCATGGCCAAGAAATCCAAGTTTTATTGCTAAGTGAAATCAGATGTTTTGGGACGCAGTGAGGATGGAATTGGAATCAAGTCTCCAACTCTCTACAACGGTTAAGTGCCAGAACACACACACAGCAAGACAGGCAATTCAGACGCAATCATCCAAAGCCTTTTACATTACTGTAAATTCTGTGGGTTTCTCCCAACCAAACCTAGGGTTTAGAAGTATTTTGATCATGGGCCTATGAAATGAAAGTATTAGTGGGATCTCAGTAACTCTCCAGATCATGGGTCCCCTCTTCAGGATCAGACATGCTAGTAGCCCAAAAAACTGTATTGTTATTAACTATAAATTATCATATCAATAAACTCATTTAGATATATCCTATATATTTCAGGTATATATTTGTGTGTGTGTGTGTGTGTGTGTGTATATAACCATATAGTCAACTTTATGAGAAAAAGTCAGTGACTACTTCGCACAGAGAACCTGTCAATCACAACTGTCAATCATGTTGTCACAGCACTGTTTTATAGCATCAAATAACTAAAAAACAAACTTATTTTAAAAACAAACATTTGAAAATTACATCAATGTGATAAAAACTACAGTAAATGACAAACTATCTTTGAAAAAAGGATATGTGAAGTGTAATTTAATTGTTTAGTTGGTCTCACATCCCGGGGTTTATGACCTATACTAGGACTGGTCAATGGTGGGGTGATCAAGACGTTTTGGCTTCACTTTTAAGGGCTTGTGCGGCATGCTTGGTATTGTTGCAGACCACGTCCATCCCTTTATGACCACAGTGTGTACCCATCTTCCAATGGCTACTTCCAGCTGGATAGCGCACCATGTTGTAAAGATCAAAATATCTAACTGGTTTCTTGAACATGACAATGAGTTCATTTCACGGCCAATCCAATAGTGCACCTTTGGGATGAGATGGAACAAGAGATTCGCATCACGGATGTGCAGCCAACAAATCTGCACTAACCGCGTGATGTAGTCATCCTGTCATGGCAATATGGACCAAATTGTCTGAGGAATGTTTTCACAACTTTGTTGAATCTATGGCACGAAGAATTAAGGCAGTTCTGAAGGCAAAGGGGGGTCCAATGCGGTACTAGCAAGATGTACCAATAATAGAGCGTCCAGTGATTGCATGTTGATAAATATATATAAAATAGTATGGGATAATTAAAGTGTAATGTTTTTGAGGGAATTCTCTTATGCTCACCCACCAAGGCTTCATTTATAAAACAAACACAACATTAACAGTAATATTAACAGATAACACTACAATTTCAAATAACAGTTTTCTATACACATTTTATATTTATTCCAGTGATTGTAATCAGCATCATTACTCAAGTCTTCAGTGTCACATGATCCTTCAGAAAGTATTCTAATATGCTGATTTGGCACTCGGTTATTATAAAATAATATTGGTACGCCACTATGAATAATGGTTCTTTTTTTGTAATCAATGTTGAAAACATTTTTTTTTTCTTCCTAACATTTTTGTGTGGAAACAGTCATTCGTTTTTTTTTAGGATTCTTTGATAAATAGAAAGTTCAATGACTAGCATTTATTGGAAACAGAATTTAATTTGAAATAGAATTTTTAATGCACCCTTGTGGAATAAAAGTGTAGATTTTTCTTACTCACCCCATTTTTTTGAATGTTAGTATATCACGGTTTCCATATTCATATTCCATATTTTCCATATATTCCATATTTCCACCCGTATATAAAGTATATGTCTAAAAATATTAAGGAGCGCAACTGTAAAATAAGTTACATATGACTATTATTAGTAAAATTAATAATATAAAAATATTTTTCTTGAGTCCCAAATCAGCATTAGAATACATTTTTGTAATGATGCTGAAAATTCAAAGTTCAAATGTATTTACTCATCATTACACTATACTATCATACTAATATAATATTCCAATATTTTCTAATATTCTTAATGTGAATATTCTAATAAAATATGGGCTTCTTCATTTCTACAGATTAACTTCCAAATAAAGAGAAACTCCTGTTGATTTCCACTCTCTTTTACTGTTCATTAGCCAGGTGAGCCATTCATCCCTAACTCTTTATATCTCAATCTTTCTCTAGCTGTGTTCTGTGATGTAGGCATGCACCATCTGTGAAGTATGCGGTGCTAACAGAGGAGATGGCTTAAATGATTATATCCCCTCTGATGAAAAAGACACAAAGAGTGTGTTTGTCTAAAGCATGAAGAGCTGGCATGCCGGACTACCCTCTCCAAACTAGATGACAAAACCCGCCCTTGTCCAGCCCTCTGACAAACACAAACACGGATCTCAAATGTGAGCTATTTTACTTTTACGACATTAGACAAGAAGTGAGGAAACAGGTGTTCTTGAAATGCAAGTGTGTGACGAAGTGTCAGTTTGTACTGCACATTATAAACTACTAAACCACAACTGAGGCCAAGAACCACATCCTGGCTGGATGAAGAGAACCAGACTCGGCTGAAAAACTGGTCAGTGCAGTCAAACACATGACAAAACGAGATTGCAAAACTAAACATATGATGTAGGAATGGAGGGGTGCCAAAAAGTGTTGTGCAAAAGATTATTTGATAATTTGTCCATTAATACTTTTGAAACCACAGCAGCAACAACATTTCTGTATTGAGCAGCATGTTTGTTGAAGTCTTGTGAAAACCTGCCTCGTAGAAATTCTCTGTTTAGTCATAACAGGAGCAATAGAACTCCAAGGAGGTTCCTTATCATTGCAGAAAAGAAAATGCTCCACTTCCTGTGTCAAGTTTCACATCCACAGAGCACAAGCAATATTCCTCAAAAAGTGCAAAACAACAGTACATAAATGCAGGAAGTAAGCATATCGAAACCAGTGAGTCAGGTCATATGACTTTAGAAGTTGCAGAACTTCAGGTAGTGGAAATCTATTGTGGGCTCCAGTGGTTCTTTTAGTTACAAAAGCAAACGTTACTGAAGACTCCTTCTGAGACATCGGAGAGCAGACTGCAGTCATCAAATTACAGCCAGTCATGGCTCTGCACAGTTCCAGAAGGATATCTTCCGTAATGGCTCAGCATTCTGCTTTTGGAGTGTTGCACTCTGAGGTATAGAATGAGGCTTATGGTTAGTCAAATTAGAAGCTTGCATCCTCCCTCAGGAAAAATAAAAACATGCGTTTTTAGAAAACGAGTGCATTTATGACTTCCCATGAAATTAGGGAAGGAAGCCTGAGAAGGAGATAGATTAAAGCTGAATCATCAAATTATTACTGACAAGAGACCCACTGTCAAGTTTTTTTATCCAAACTTAGGCAGTGAAATGCAAACGGAAAAACTGACCGCAAATCAACTGAAACTCTCCAATAAATGAGGAAATCATCTGACGATGGCACAGGATTTCTGCTCTTTTTGACCAATTAATGTACAGTACATTCCTTTCCAAGTAGTTCCAGGTAAATGAATAAGAATTTTAAGTAAAAATGTTATTTTAAGTAAAAATGTTCATTGTACTTGTATTAATTGCAACATTCCAACTCTTGCCACCAATGTCAGGTTGGGCCAGACAAAATTACACCTATCTGATAACAGGAATTTTGCAAATCTGGCTTTTACCCAACTCATTGCATATCAGCTTGAACTTGGAAAGGAGTTTATTTAAAATAAGAAAATACTCAAAAAGTGTAAATAAAGTGCCTAACGGATATATAATAGTGGGGATAAAGTGTTGATCGATGGGGTTAAGTGTAATGGGCTTTAGTGATAGGGACAAGTAATGCCCCAATAAGTTAACATCCATTTATGATTTTTATAAATATTATCATATACACTTGTTATTGCATACCGTTTTATAATATAGGCCTACTACCATGCAGCGAGGTGCAAATAGTATCTACCACAATTTGGACTTAGTATAAATAGCATCTAACAAGTATTTACACTTTGTACAAATAGCATCTAATTACTACTTACATTGTAAAAAAATTGTTGGTTTAACTTAAAATAATAAATAACCTGGTAGATGTTTAAGTCCATTGAAATAGAAAAATTGTGTTAATACAATGAAGGAGATTAATTTAATCACTAGAAACTCCAAATACTATGTTATCTGAAACACATAAATTTTCTAAGTTGGTTTGACAAAAGAAAAAATGTTGTGATTACGAATCATGAAATTATTTTTGTTTACGGTGTAATGAAAATACTACTCTAGGTTATCTAAAATGTGGAATTGCTATTTGCACTTAGTGCATTTATATCTTATTCATAATATTAATTTATTGAATTAAGTTGGTCAGTTAAATCTCTGCATACATAACTTAATATAATTAAATTTTATTCATCATTAAAAATGTAATCACTTTTGAACTTTTTATTAACTTTAATAAAAGATTGCATTACTGTTACGATGAACGCATTATTTGACCAAAAAAGTCAAGTTTATGATTGACTGATTTCCATGACCGGGCCTGAAAATCACACTTTTACCTCACAATCACGCAATTAACTGATATTTTCCTGAACACTGATGACAAAGAGTACATGTGAGCTGTGTACTGAGAAATCTACAGCTATAATTACTATCATACACATCTTCTACACAGCTATAATTATGCACCTTTATAATTACTGTATTACAGCTCTTGAGTTCAGCAGCTTCTCCTTATTAAACAGAAGCTACTGTCTAAAGTGCATTGTTTGCAGTGATAGTTCCTCTGCCCTTAACTGCCTTGTTTAGCAGAACAGTATTGGATGAGCAGGATTGGAATTTTGGAAACTTTCCATTTGTAGTTTGTTGCTTTCTTCATAACACTTCAGAGATAAATCGAACAAAAAAAAAAGAAGAGGAAGGTGGAAGAGAGAATGTATCTGCTGTGTATCTATTGTGGTGTATGGCCGTGAAAAGGGACGCTTCTTCTTAGACTGAGAGTTTGCAGCCTGCATCACCCTCTCTCTCTCTACTCCATTTCGAGGATACATCAGAGCCTCATAATTGACTTCTATGAGATCAGCAGAATAGTGAAATGAAAGCACTGATAGTAATTCATATAACTACTGGCTCTCCCTTCACAGTCAATCATCTTGTTGATACGTTCACACTTTCCAGTTTAATTCCATTTACTGATCTGGAAAATTGAAGTTCCCTGCTATAAATAAATCAACGGTCTCCTGAAAGGGCTTGCCAGCAGCATCTCTGAGAGGTGCGCACCATCTGCCAGATCACTGCCTTCCCCTCTACAATTTAAGTTCCCCTAAAAAAACAACAACCACTGACCTACAAGTGAAAGCTTTTTCAAAAAGCCATACTTCTATGAATGAAATTACATGTCCCTCCGAGTAAAGTAAATTATCTAACGTTACTGATGTCGTGCGTGTCCGCTCATATTGCAAAGGCGGAGACCTCCTCCTCCCCCCAGCGAAGCACCACCACCGCTGCTGTAAAAGACCATTTTACCTTTAATCGTGTTGATCACATTGTTCCCGTCCTTAATGACATCTTTTAGGAACTTGTTGGATTTTTCCAGCTCGTTTTCGTAGCATTTCAGTCTCTCTCTGAAATCTGGGCTGTCGGAGTAGCAGTCGCTGAACTCCAGTGGAGGATGCCCCATTGTCAACCTCTGAATGATCAACGATGATATGATGCCTTTTGTAGTCAATAAAGTGAACAAACCGCGACAGACGTGCCTTTTGATCACTCGGCTGGGTTAATCAAGTTGATTTCGAGTAACGTTAACGTTAATCGGATTCGATCAAGTTCCCCATATTTGACATATTGTATGATATGCAGTAAATGAAAACAATAATCCCAACGCTAGTGGCTATCTCAGTGTGCACGCGGTATTGATAAAAAGAGACAAAGTCAATTTAAATTGCAAAAGTAGGCTAAAACTTAAAAGTGCTGATAAAGTATTTGTGTTTCAATACTTTTCCTTGTTTTGGGAGCCGAGGGACTGACAAACGCGGGCAGGGCTACATTCTGAGCACTCCCACATCATTGGGCGGCAAATGTCACTAGTTAGCAGCTAAAACTATTACTACTTTCCTAGACACACAGTATTCTTCCTCTGGGGGGCGCATGGGGGCCCACAAAGGGAAATCCTCTATTGAACTTCACTTACATCTTAGGATTTATTTTGTACTGCTGCAGACATTTGTTGGAGGGAAATTAAAATCATTCAAATCTATTATGTGCAATCATTTGCTACGTACAATAAATTTGGAAACATGTCTCTACAATCACTATTAAGTTATGAATTAATAAACGCGGTCTCAAACAATCATAAACGACTATTATTGGTCTACGCCTCACAGTCTATGGTCTACAATGAGCGGCGCTGGAAAAAGCAACATTTACCACGTGACATGCCGCTTACGTTGCACGTGAGCAGCGATCGTGCTTGGTCCAAGTAGAGAAAAACATCCGGGCCAAAGCCCCGCCTATTTTATATATAAACTCATGCTAGTTGTCATTCTACCCGCTCGTTTTATTTCTAAACCCAAACTGACTCCGACCCTTAAAGAGACCGACACCGTTCTTCTGATCATATTAACAAGCTACAAGGCATTTTTTGAAACTGTTAATGATTTCAAAGCTTTGAACAGTTTAAAACATAGATATTAAAGACATTTATTATTACTATTATCATAATAATAATAATGTTTTAACCACAAAAAGTACAGGGGAGCAAAGAAAACAAAACAAATAAAAATATAATAAATCCAAAAAAAACATTCATTTTTGAATTATTCACATTCAAAAATGCAAGACCATTGTATCGATTAAATATTTTTAAGACAGTGCACAAATGAACAGTCGTAATAGCTTTTCCATTAGTACTGGATTGAATTCATTGATGAAGTCATTTTAAAATGCTTTAAGGGATACTGAGAAATGGGCTTATTTTTGTTAGAAATCTTACACTTGATGTGATTGATGTACACTTGATTTAATTTGACAAATAAAATTAACTTGAATTACAAAAGCCTATTCACACAATTATCATACTTTAAATATCCAAAAATGATATTTTCAAAAGGCAAAACAAAATTAAAGAGTACCTTTTCCTTAAACTTAGACGCCTCATGTTGGCGTTTTTGACGTCACGTGGTGACGTATCCGTATCCGTGTAAAGATGGCGGAAGTAGATGAGTCTAGCAAGCCTCTGGTAAGAGATAAACATGCTTTAAAACATATTTATTAAGCATCGGCAGCTTTTGTACCGTTTTAAATTTTGTCTGTATGGTAAACCGATCCCGGGTACTGCTTGGTAATGTAATGTAAACGTGTCAGTAAAGCTCTGCTGTGGTAATACCATAGTGTAATACGTGTAAATGCAGATGGTCGTTTCTCAGCACAACATAACAAATTTACTACCTTAAGGATTTTTTAAAACATCACCCAAATTAATATGCTGATAGATTATCTGATTTTGTGGAAAACAGGATTACGTCTTTTATCATACAACGTTAAAAAGACTATGTAAACATTGAGAGTGGAACACCTGCTAACTTATCTCTGTCTGTCTGCCACTCTCCTATAAATATTTTAAATGTTCATTTAGTCGCTTTATTAGTGCACAGATTTTAAATTACCGTTAGACTGTATTTCTAGACTCCAATCAAGCAATTATATATTTCCATAATTTAATTCTTGTTTATCACGATCTCGACACAGAGATAGTTACATTTCTTGCGCTAACATTCTATATCTGCTTGGTAAATGCATTTACTGTGATCTTATGGGTTTTGAAATGAGGTTTCAGTGCATTACAATAGGTTAGGTTTTACTGAAATAAATTCTCAAGAACACGTCCCTGTCACCTCCCTTTTCAAGACAGGAAGTTTTAAATAGATAGTGTCCAAATCATCATCAGTATAATTCATATCTTGAAATAGTCTACTTCTACCATTCATTTGTCTGACTATTGTTTTTTTCTTGATTAATTGAAATCAACCGAGCTGAGACTATTCATTAATTTGCTACAGTGACTGTCACATATGAAGAAAACAGGAACACTTTATCACATATCTAGCTCAATTATTAAGTTTGAACTATTAGAAGTGCTTTCTGTTAATTGTAATTGTTTTTATTTTCCTCTATTAGTCAGTCAACAACACACAACCCATTACAGATCCTGCATAGACCCCCAGTGAACCACATTTTAAGAATCACTGGCATAGATAAATATGAACTTGTGTTTTGGGTAAATGCCGCCATGAGTAATTTAAACTGTCATTCTTCATGTCTCAGTTTGCAGGTTTGTCTGACATCTCAATTTCAGAGGACATCCCAGTGGAGGGAGATATATCTGTGCCTGTGGGCTCGCAGAATGCTGACAATGATCTCTCGACGCTGGATGAGCCTGTCAAAGACACTATTGTAAGTGAAATCTTTTGTTACAGGGTATTGATATATTGGCATGGATGGGCAGTGCACATGTTCAAATATTTTGTGTGGATAATTGTAATGAGGAAAGCTATTCTAATTGCACCAGTGTTATTTGTTTAATAAAATTAAAACTGTTAAATATAATGTGTCATAAATAATAAAAAGCTGAAAGAAAATAGGTTTAGATGAAAAGACAAACCATGTGCAAACTCATAAGTCAACACCATTGCTGAGTGTTTTATCCTTAAAACTGCAGTGAACCAAAGACAGTCTCAGAAACACAGTCCTCAACATCACAAGCATGTTATAACACCCGGTCACATCAACATGTGGGTGG
The DNA here is from genome assembly GCA_027497675.1 of Cyprinella lutrensis. Taxonomy (NCBI): domain Eukaryota; kingdom Metazoa; phylum Chordata; class Actinopteri; order Cypriniformes; family Leuciscidae; genus Cyprinella; species Cyprinella lutrensis. Next base: position 17,528,065 of record JAOTRC010000034.1, read on the forward strand.
GCTTAAGCATATCAACATCACTGTGCTGTACGAAGCAAGTTGATATGAAAAATCGGGTACATTTAGAAATATAGTGGGTAAATTGATAATATGTTGTATATTATGATGTATAGGAGCTGCCACTGGCATGTCACATGACCTGTCAGCTGCCAGTCTGATTCTGGCATGTCACGTAACTTGTCGGTGGCTGGCAATTTGTCTGGCAGTCTGCCTTTGCCAAGTTTCAGAAACAATTGATTTTTGGCTGTTTTTGTGTGTTCTGTTCCTCCCTTTTTAGCTCATTTATTATGCAACTGTTGATATAATTATGTTCTTTAGTATGATTGATGGTTTGGCGACTGTTATCCCGATTAAACAAGTCAAATGTGCCATGATCAGACTGGCAGCATACTGACGCTTTGCTCGATGCTCATGGAGTCAGCAGTGGCTCATCTGCAAGTATAACGTGTTGCCTGACACTCTCGCTGCCAGGAAATAATTTGTTCTCTTACGAGAGTTTCTCTCATACTGCGTAATATCTTGCGCTAGGGAAAATCCTTTTTCCACAAGATTTTGAAGCCAAAAATTATCCTTAGCTTTGAATTAATGTAAAACGCGTTATGGCAGCATGCAGACATAGACAAGGTGGATTGCATGCCTATTGGCTGTCCTGCGGCAGCTGCAGCAGTCTATCAAGAGAGGCAATTGGTGACTTCAGATCCAATGGAGGCGTTTCGCGCCCCCTTACGTCTCGTCTCGCCGAGACAAGCGTGGCCTGGCCCTGGGCCTATAAATACAGCTCGATGGGCTGACATAATCTGTTTTTTCTGGCTTCAATGTCTCATGGAATAGAGGTTTTCCCCTAGCATAAGTTATCACCCAGTACTCCTTCCCTCTTCTAGAGAAAACAGAGGTTACATTAGAAACTGAATACATTTTCTTATTATAAAATATAATCTCATGCATTTATTCTTTTGTATGATTGGAGTTTTGAGGACTGTTATCCCAATTAAATCAGTCAAATGGCCATGATCAAACTGGTAGCTTTGTTGGATGCATGGAGTCAGCCACAGCTGATCAGCATGAGCATCCAGCAAAGCGTCAGTAAGCTGCCAGTCAAGTACATGGTTTGTGTGACATTAGCAACACTTTATTAGCTGTTTAATAATGTAGTCAAGCAAAAAGACTAATCATAATAATTACCGTAATGTGCCCGACGTTGTTAAGAGCGATACATAAAACAAATTACCATTCTGATACATCGACTTGAATAGAAACCTGTATAATTCACTCTTCCACTTCTTCTGAATCAGTTTCTGGTTCAACCATAGGCTATATGGCTGAATTAAACCAGTATTATTTCCACTTGTCATTGTGTAGCTTTTACTACAGTAAAGTGGACCGAAAGTGAATCAGGTATTTTGTGTGATTGAAACAAGGTTGTAGTGAAGTTTTGGTGATCAAAAAAGAGTTTTAATTTAATTCACATTTATTTGTGTAGCGCTTTTCACAATAAAATATTATTTCACAGTAGCTTTACAGAAAATGTCTATCTATATATATGTCCACATTACAATTTAGAGTGATCCGTCATCAGACGTGACTGTATCCAAGTTATTTATTTCATAAATGTACATTCATTAACAAAACAATGAAACAATGAGCTCATTAGTTTTAAGGGATCAAATAATTGACTACATGGGCACTTTAAGTTGAAGTACTAAAATGACTTGAACTGAAATAAAATAATTAAACTGTTTTTAAAAACAAATAAAAATGACAGACTCACACAACAAAATTACTTAAAAAAAATATAAATATTGTAATAATGTATATAAATAATACTAAAATATCACTGGAGTGCACATGTAAGAGTAGTTATGTTTGAGTTTAAGCAACGTTTCTTATTCTCTCTTTTCTCTGTTTGTGGTTCTCAGCTGAGGGATCTAAGAGCCATTGGACAAAAGTTTGTCCATGTTATGTACCCCAAGAAAAGTTCTGCACTACTCAGAGACTGTGAGTTCATCATTTCTCATGACACAATCACAGATTATATTAAGGATGTGCCCCATTTATGATCACTTAATGATACATGTTCTTTAGCTATGTATTTGTTCTGTACTTTTTAGGGGACTTATGGGGACCTCTTATCCTCTGTGTGACTCTGGCGTTGTGAGTAGTAATGTTGGCTTGTCCTAGTCAGAACCATTGTCATTATGACTCCTGCAAATGTATTGTATTTATAATAATAATATATTCTATCTCAGAATGCTGCAGAGTGGGTCTGCCGACAGTGAGGAGGATGGCAGACCACAGTTCGCAGAAGTCTTTGTCATCATCTGGTTTGGTTCTGTAATCATCACCCTCAACTCCAAACTCCTGGGAGGAACTATGTGAGTAAACAGACAGATTTTCATTTATATTTCAGTGTTTTCTGATAGATTTTGTGTGACTGGTGGATGGACCTTGTGAATGTGAATTTCTAGCAGTTCTCTATTGTTTACATTTAGAAGACGTTTTTATCCAAAGCAACGACAGAAGAGGAGAGCAATTAGAAGCAATCAAACCAACAATAGGGCAACAACATTCAAGTGCTGTGACTAGTCCCAGTTAGTCTAGCACAGTACACATAGCAAGTTTTTTTTAAATAAATAACAAAAAAATTAAATTGATATAATAGAAATAGAATAGAATAATAAGTGTTGGAATTAATTGCTCAAGTCAAGTGCTGACAAGAAAAAAGAAAAAAGATGTGTCTTCAGCCATTTCTTGAAAATGGCAAAAGACTCAGCAGTTTGGGTTGAGCTCAGGTCATTCCACCAGCTTGGAACAGACGAGGTAAAAGTCCGTGAAAGGGATGTTGTGCCTCTTTGGGATGGCGCCACAAGGCACAATTCACACACACACACACACACACAAACACGCACACATACATAGCATTGCATGTTCTGTCACATAAGTCTGAAGTAGTGAGTTTAGGTATTGTATAAAAACTACTTACTTTCTGTAAGGTGTGGAAGTTAATAATTTTTTTTCCACCAATATTTTATTTAACTGTCATAAATTTCAGAATTTCAGCTACTGTTATAGCTTTTACTTAGCTCTCTTATTTTAAGTCCTCCAGCTAAAATCAGTTTCTTGGTCATTTCCTCTGTAACAGTTGATTGTACATTTATTAGCAACATTGGTTTTCTGAATCTGCTAACTGTTCATCAGCTTCTAGACAATTTACACTGCATAATAATTTTAGCTGTTTTAATGTTTGAGCACATTACTGGAACAATGTCATTCCTTCTATCCATATATCTGTCTTACTCACTCTTTTTTTCTGTACAGATCATTTTTCCAGAGTCTGTGTGTGTTGGGGTACTGTATTCTTCCTCTGACTGTGGCCATGATAGTTTGTCGTATCGTTCTCCTGGGGGGCTCAGGCATCTTCGCTTTTGCTGTCCGTCTTATAGTGGTCACCGCATCCTTCAGCTGGTCAACATTTGGTAAGAACCAATCAAATTTATTTATCTGTTTTCAGCAATCACAGACGACTAAACGACCTGAGATTGTCCTACTTAAATTATTCAGATCTCTGTTTATAGCCCTAATGAATGAATCCATGTGTTTTGTCTTCTGGTGCACTACATGAGCCTGAATGGCAAACAACCTCCTCCGGCAGTGCATGCAGCCACCACCAGGGGGCTGTGTAGACCAATTTACTGATTTTGTTTGGGGGTTTAGCGCTTTATACCCATGAGGAAAAATCCATACATTTAGTGGCTCTCTATTGAAATAAACACGTAAATGTAATATAAAAATATTCTTGTTAAAATAACTTTAAGAGTTGTTTTACTACCATGTTTATGCCATATATACTTTAGAGTTTTTAATCTAAGACATTTTTAAACTTTAGACTTTTAAGACTAAGACTTTTATAAATATATATTTTTAGCTTCACAGTTTGACAATATTTTTAGCTTTATTATGGTTCAGTTTCAGTTATCAATAAAAGCACTGGTTGTGACAAACACAATAAAATAACAGTGTGTAATTGAAATAAAAGTAAAATATCTGCAATGCAGTTAAAAAATGCATAGATAAATTACAAATTAATGAGTTACAAATGTACCATCAATTAAGTGCTACTAATAACCAGTTACTGTAGTGGTAAAGAAGAAAATATGATTAGATATACCAGTAATACTGTGGAGAGTGGAGGCACATAAGTCAGATCACTCAACTCATTGTCTGTATCAACTCATTGGGGACATCAGTGAGATCGTAATCTGTATCTCTCTGTTTGTTTCATTCACAGCCTCCACAGCATTTCTTGCTGACAGCCAACCAGCCAATAGGAAAGCCCTGGTCGTGTATCCAGTGTTCCTGTTCTACTTTGTGATTGGCTGGATGATCTTGACATTTTCGCCTTCTCATTAGCATATAAATACCCCACGCCAACTGCAAAATGAACTTCTCTCCTTTATTAAGACAACTAGGAGACCATCTGGGAGCTGGCTAGTGATTGGCCTAGCCTAAAAACAGGCAGAGCACTTTGATGGACATTCAGAAAGGGACTGAAGACAGTAAGGGGATTATTGCATAGATTTCACTCCTCCCCATCCCTCATTCAGTTGGATAAGAAAGGAAAGGAGTAGAAGAGACTAATTCTTCAGCGCTACTAATTTAACAACTGCCTACATGTCTTCATTATGTGAATCTTTCGTGGTGTGAGGAATGTTAGTGTCCCTTCTGAGCAGTTCCAGATGTGCTCACACCCTAACACGGAGCCGTTCTATCTTCTGTGTGTCTCGGGTAGGACTTTATGTGTGGATGTGCAGTGATTGAGCAGTGCCACTGTTGGCTCTGTTGAGAGAATTATTCAGCTATCATCAGGCTGCACATTCACGTCAGTCCCCTCACATTGCTGCACACAAAATCTTTTCTTTGGTGTTTTCTTTTTTGTTCTGAATGAGGTTTGCGCTTCATTAGATTTGTTTTTTTGCCGGTGGAAGTTAATACATTCCAGAATGAAATAAACATATAGTTTATATGTACTGCATAGACTCTGGGTTCTGTCTTTTTCTGCCCATGGAAAAATGGAAAATAAAAAATGGAATTTGAGGTTGGATTGGAAGTGCTGTTTCTGTCTGTATATATGTGGTTCTTCATTTATAGGATCATTTCACACACATGTATGTGACAAAGACTGTCTTCCATACACATTCTCTCCTCATACACATTACAGACACACACATATGCAACCTGTCTTTCCGTTTCCCTCACACAGAAACACAGTCTTCACTCCTCTCTCTTTCTCTCTGCCGTTGCAAAAGTAATTAGACTTGCCATCTTGAATGTCTAAAAAAAGACTTTAATTTTCACTTTCAAAGCATTTCAGCACCTGAACCATAAGGTGCAACCGAGGTGTCATTGTGATTAAATAAAGGTGAGTGTGAGAAAATCGTCATTGTTTCTTCTGACCTTTATATGTGTGCATCTAATGGTGTTGTGATTGCTCAGCTGAGCTCGTGTTGGTGAAAGGGATAATTGTCATCACTTTGTGGAACTAAGAAATATATACAGCATATTACTTACCGCCGTTTGAGTTTTGATAAATTCTTTTCTTCCTGTAGCAGATGATTTAAGCAATCTAAAATAGTTATAACAGGATCTCCATATTTTTACCACATTATGGCAACAAAAGCAACACACGGATAAATACCAGTTTAAGTGGAAAATATATTTTCCATAGCACGTGAATGCACCATGAGTCCTTTGTACGGTGTACATTTTAGGACATCCTCAGACCTCAGACATATGAAGACAAGGCATCATGCCTCAGACTAAAAGGCT
>JAOTRC010000034.1:17544235-17556253 GCA_027497675.1 Cyprinella lutrensis
TGAATCAGGTGTGTTAAATAAGGGAGACATACACAATATGCAGAGCAGTGGGTCGCGAGGACTGGAGTTGAGAACCCATTTAAGGGCAACTAAACAATTAAAGGGATAGTTCACTTTGAAATAAATTTTTGGTATGTTTTAGCTTACCTCAAGGGCATCCAAGATATAGGTGTCTTTGTTTCCACAGTAGTTTCAGTTTTGATATTTTTAGGTCAAACCGTTCTTGTCTTACAGTCCATATAATATGGTCACCACCTCGAAGAGCATGCACAGAAAAGTCCAAATTAAACATGATTTAATGACTCGTAAATGCAAGTACACATTTATGGCCTAAAACATGAAACAAGCGTTTTGTGTGAGAAAACGAACGGTATTTATATTGTTTTTACCTCTTGTAACCACAGCCACGTCCAAGTGATCTGAGGGCACGGGTGTTTCGCTCCGTGCACTGTGTATCGTTTGTGATGTATTATTATTCTGCAGTAATGTATTATCATGCAGTAACTTACAATATTTCTCTGTCTGCTCCGTTCCACTCCAATGATGTCTGCTGATTGCAGTACCTCGTTAAAACAAGGCAATTACGAGCCACGTAGTCAACTTTATGAAAAAAGACCGTTGGTGCTTCAGTGACTACTTTGTTCAGAGAATCTGTCAATCATGATGACACAGCACTGTTTTTATAGCATCAAATAACTAACTTAAAACAAACTTATTTAAAACAAACTCTTGAACATTACATCAGTGTGATAGAAACTACAGTAAATTAGTGAAAATGTGTAAAAAAAGTGTAATTTAATTGTTTAGTTGGATTCATGCCCATTGAATAACATGGACCGGTCAATGGGGGTGGGGTAAATGTAAACCACTAATTACCACTTTGGTTGCTCAAACGGCTTTTATCTGGAGAAAGAAAGAGTGTGAGAGAATCTGAAATTGCGTTCAATTAACATAACTGTCAAATCTTTGTGTTCTCATGTTTGGTTTTATAACAATCCCTACTTTTTTTTGGATTTATGAGGCAACTTTCTGCTGATCTCATTACAAACATGACAGTGCTAGTTTCCAATTTCCATAGAGACTCTGATAATCTTGATGAGTTTTCAAGTTGCTGCAATTAACCCGGTTTGGAAGTGCACCGCCTGTCCTTTGAAATAGTCAAATCATGTTGGAATTGTTTGCTTCTATTCGTTTAGAGAAAATTTGCATTTCCTCTTTCATGTGATTTGTTTGATGAGCATGTGAGGATCATGTTTATCCTTGAACAGAGAGTACATAATCAGTCAGGGCTTAACTATAAGGGCCAGCTAATTTTTACTTGCCATGCCAAAACGTTCACTCTCCCTGCCACAATAAATGAAGTAGGCCTAGTTATTGTTTTTGTTGTTTTTAACCCATAACCTTAATAAATAAGATTATGATGACACCAAAAAATACTTGCTTGACTGGTGTAAATTTCAAATGTTGTTGAAAAACAAGTAAACTGTTAGTAATAAAATAGTAACAAATAATCAAATTGAGCAATAGCACAAATAAATACAATAAATAAGTATAGACAATTGAACAAATTCAAATCAAATAAACATTGCTTTTCCTGTGTTTTACGAAGTGAACTGTATTCACTTTAGACATAACAGACTATGGCCGTCTCATTTCGAAGGCTGCATCCTCCGGAGGTCGCATTTGTCGGCTGCATACATCGAGGCTGCTTAATTTCAGTAAACTGACCACTACATAAATTCATTAAGAAATTACAACAATTTACAATTCACTAGGAATAAAGATCGATTATATAATGGTTCTGTCTTGAGCGTCGTGACTCTGGCTATGTGTTTATTCTGGCACATAGGGCAGTTCTTATTGTCGTGCCCTGTCAGCATTTCTGATGACTTAAAGGCAAAAGTTTTATAATATAATTTATTTCGTTTATAATTTTATCTGTAATGAACATTTTCCTACTTCTAACTTTTAGAATTAAAGTATTATTTATTTTGGAGCTGTGTCTTTAAAGAGTCCTGACCTGTGTAGATACCCTCTTTGCATTCAAAATGAGATTACAATTTTGAGCTCATGTTTTCCTATTGAATCCAATATAATTGTAAGTGGACCTGTATTCAATGTAACAGCCTCTTTGAAAAACTTCATTGCATTGAGTATTGCACATTCACTCACAAACATGTACAAACTGTACAGATCAGATTGTTATCATCAAGGATCTTGTACAAGTAAACTAGCAATTATTTTCAAATGTTGGGATCGTTCAGAAAAATTTTGTAAAGTGGAAGGCGTATGACATGGAGGCAGTGAGCATGTCATGTGCTGGTATGACTTTATGGTTTGAACCTATGTCATGTCATGATACAGTAGTAATGTAGAATGTCAGCTGAGAGGAAGCAAGGCATGAAAATCCAGTGTTGCAACATAAAAATGTACATGAAAAAAAATACCTTTTCTCTATCTCCAGGTCTATCATAATATACAGTATTTTATTTATTGGCCAAGTGTGACTGCTTGCTTGTAACTGGCACTGAGTTACATCCAGACAGTATACAATACTATATGGTGTAAAAAGCTGTATTCAGTAACTATTTTTCACTTTAATGGGGCTATGTGTAGGTTTTTACTTTAAAAAATCTTTCAGATAGAGTCTTCATTTGTACATTTATGATGTAATAGAAAGATAATGTAATAGAAAGAACGATATCTTGATTGTTCACCACAGTTGCCTCTATCAGCCTGTAGGCTCAATTGTGTGTCGAAGGAGTCTGGTCCAAATTGGCTTGAAAATTCACAAAATGGGACATCATGCGTGTTCTCGTCTACTTGGGCTTACATCCGTACAGCAGCCAATAGTAATAGTAAGCAGTGGCAAGCGTTAGCAGTAGTGTGTCAAGTGGACTCTGCGGACGGAAAGAAGCGACCAGCCTCTAGCACAATCCAGACACCCGCAGAAACTCCTCGGAAATTAAAAAAAAAGCCTTATCGTGTACACCGAGAATGAGCGAGACTAGTTGCAGTTTCTCTAACGGCCACTGATGTCAGTAATGGTGAGAAATTTCAGAGCTTCCGCAATGCTTCGTTAATGATAATAAGAAACGTTTCTTGAGCTCCAAATCTATATACAAAATTGTATGAAGGATCGTGTGAATAGCTATGTTTCCATTCAAATTTAAAACGTAGGCTATTCAAAATTGGAATACCACGCAAAATATAAAATAAGCAGCGTATCCATCCCATCTGTTCAAGAGGACAAAATCGTCACTTCTTGGAAAATTGGAACAAAGTATTTGTAATAAGATTGGAAGTTGATGCAATCAGGGAAGAAACTGAGGCTCTTTTTTTCTATAATCACTTGTGTCTTAGGGCGTGCAGACAAAATGCAATAAATGTTGTCATGTAATCTTGAGATCGGATGGCTGGTGTTTGGGAATGCGATCATGTGATATATTTCTGGGATGCCATTGTATCAAATCATTCTAATTTAACAGACTTTGTTTTAGGGATTTCAGAATGATTAATCCAACATTTGAGATGCTGTGCAATGAAATTAGTCTCTCTTGTTAGTCCAGTCACATCCACTGTTGAGTTTGTTTACTTATTCGGTAAATGTTTCCATCATAGTTTATGCACGTCTTCTTATCGGATAAAAAAATGTATCCGCCACAATTGAGTAGGCTACGTATACTTTTTTTAATGGCCATTTTCAGACTGTAGGCACGTCTTGCCATGTCCATCCATTATTTTTTATGCGATATCCCAAAGGTGGATAATAACATACATTGGCATAGCTACTGAAGACAGTAATGGCTGCTGAAAATTCAGCTTTGCCAATGCAGGAATAATTTACCTTTTATATGTTTTTTATCTATATTTATAATAAAATGTAAAACTGTTATTTTAAATTGTAATACTACACACACAAAAATACATTTTTCACTGTGTTTTTGATTAAATTAGTGCAGTCTTGGTGAGCAGAAGAGACATAAAAAAACATTCAAATATTATATAAATGTTATAAATATTTATACTACATGGGTGTTGAATGGTTGAACCCTGATTGGTTGAACATTCTAAGATGTATATTGTGAAATTGTTTTCAGGAAAATTATTTTTTGTCATCTGTATCCAGGCAACGGTAAAATGCCACAGAGAAAACCACTGTTTTTTAGTCTCTGCTACAAAAAAAGCATCATATCCACACAACAGACACTGATATACAAAGGGCATGAAAGTACAAAGCAAACAAACAGTAAAGTACAAAAACAGCCCACATGCCTCTAAAAGAGGAAGTTGGTCATGTAAAATGTTCTCACATTCTGTTTCATTATCTCTCTTTCTCATTAGCGTGTGTGTGTGCATGTACACACTGAAATTCTAAGGCCTTGTTTTTTTTATTTTTTAACATTTTTTTAAACATTTTTTATGCATCTGTCAATTTTGAGATTATGGGCTTTTTGTCTTTTCATTAAGTATTTTTTTTCTAGTGGACAGAGAACACCAAAAATACAATTAACTATATTTTTTCAGCACTTTATCTATTTGCATCTGTATATTTAAATCAAAGTATATCTTAAAAGGCTTTTTTCTCAGCCATAACCGAACGTCCAGTTTAACAAATTGTTTTGCTCAATTAACCCACAGACAGTAGCCTACCCATCCTGGACAAGGTCACTGTATTTTTACAAAAAGAAAAAAAAGAAAGAAAAAAAAACCCTACCCCTCCCTCCTCCGATTCATTAGCAAGGTGGAGGCTACAGTCCTGAGTTTACTTGTAGCTATAGGCTCATTTGTTAATGGGGAGAAATAGCACGTTCGTGATAACACAATACTATTATTACAGGGGATACGGCCGCGAACAACTGCAATAGTAGTGACCACCCTAATTCATATAATGTTACATTGAGATCCGGCTAATTACAGTGTTACAGTAGGCTAGTGATCTAAAAACATAAGGGAACACTTACCACAGCCGGAGGTGATCCACTTTGTCCTGTCTGTGCTATTGATGGGATGGGCGTATCCTTCAGCACACGTTTCATGGTCCGTGTGGCAAATTCCATTTTTTTTTCAAAATAGTCATCCTCAGTGAAATGTACTGAGCAAACACATTGGACCTTGACGATCTCTTCAGGTGTGTTTGGATCTAACGTTATATTCAGAGCAAGTAATTTGCCATCGATTCATCAGGTCAGCGTTTTTGAACACCCATGATTTGCACTTAGTCAAATATGACAGAACTTTTGTGCAGAACATTTATACATGTTGTATTTAATTGGATGCTCTTTTCTTGATTTTATGAATTTAATGAATCTATTCCTCTAGTTGGATCATTTTAGACACCCCAAATATTTTGGGTTTGCAACAAGTTATTAAAGTACACTGCTTAAAAATGCTCACAAGAAAGCACATGCGTTTGAAGAAAAATGAAACACTTGAAGTGGCATTCCACTTCGGTTTTCTAGGTCGATTTGTGTACGTGTGTCCATTTGTCATGGTGTGTTTATGTGTTTGAAGTGGAAATGCTGTGTGTAGCAGTATGTCCGTGTGTGTGCTGATAAAGCTTAGTGTATATGTAGGTAGGTGTGCATATGTATAGTAATGTGTGTTTGAGAGGGGGACAGATTGCCACGGCCATCTTCGAGCGAATTGTCACAGTTATTGAGCTGATGTTGCCTTTAGCATTTGATGATTGGCTTCAGAGTATTTTCGCATCATAAGGTCAAAGCTGAGTCACTCCCTGTCATTCATTTCCTCTTTTATATTACATCGTCTGTCTGTCTCACTATCGTGATTCTCTCATGGTCCTGCTCCCCATCTTTCTGTATCTGAGGTGTACGATGGGGTGTGTGAGCATGTGTTTGTACGTGCGCGTTGCGTGTCTGATTTGTGATAGACATCAAAGAGGCCCAACGAAATGGAAGTGATGCGTGTACGACAGCGCCACGACATTTTCTTTTGTGCTTTCCTGTCTGATCCCTTGTTTCCTGAACTGTCTGTCCTTCCCCCCCCCTCTCCTTAACCACTCCTTTCCTCTCCCCCATTCTCACAGGACCAAAGGGATGACAGCAAATCCCAGGGAAAAGGAAATGACTATACAGATCGTCTGAACTTTGATCCAATCAGAATTGACTGAGTACCAGCAGGACACTTGTCCTGTGTAACTACTCCTTTGTCATTTTTCAAAGCTATCGAATTTTTAATGCATAGTTACTTGTCATGCCAAAACCTTAGGGCTTTTCTGCACCGTACAGCAAGGGATTTTTTCATCTGCGATATATGTTTCATCTACGATAATATTGTAATTGTTGTTTTAAGTAACTATGTGCAAGATTACATTATCGAGTAGCCTTTTCACGCACTTTGCAATAACAATGTGAATGTTCTAGAATGCAGAATTACGGATGCGACTGAATTTCGGCTTCTGAAAATACTCGGCTGAAACTGGGCCAAAATGGTTTTCGAGTGCCGAAATCAGAAACCGGCGTAACAGACTTTAATTAGCGCTTCTCCGATGACCTGAGATCACCTTATTATTTGCATGGCGACGCGACAGCAGAGCTGTGTAACTGATGTATCGCTTTTATTTTTTTTCCCTTGTTTTCCAAAATACTCACAAACTTATTAATTGCATTATAAAATAAAGGAACTGATATTCTTAAACACCAAATACATGTAAGTAAATGTGTTTTGTCATTAAATACCTTTATAATGGTCATGTTAGTTGAACTATAATGTGTAATTTTTAAGTATGAGTTTTTGTTTTATATTTATCTCAGCAACATAAGCAAGATTGCAATTTATTTTCACAAACATCAGCACAATTGCAAATTGTGATTGATTTTATACCACAGTTCAGTAAACAAAAAGTTAAAATGTAAGTTACATTTTAGACAAAAAATTTTCGGGTTATGCTATCTTTCACAAATCAAGTAAAGTTGATGTCACTCACTCACTTAAGAATCTTTCAGGTTATTTTTTAAGGCCTACTGTTTTATGAATACTTTGAATTCCGACATATATTTTTTTCTTCTACTATATTGTGGGGAAGCATGCGAATCTCCGATGCAGCCGGTGATTAACTTGTTAAGTGATTTGTCTCCTCCTACTGGCGGCTTTTAACTATTTTTAAAAATCAAAATTACAAAAACAAATTCAACAAAAATTGTGTAATTGCTAAAAATTTGCTATTTTATTGCAATAATTGTATCAGCACAATAATGCACCAAGACATGCATGCACACACCTTAATTGTGTATTGCAGGTATGCAGTTGGGCTTTGGGTTGGTGGTTGTTATACTTCAAGTTTAACAACTTTATGAAGCACCTACAGTCCCCATAGGGTCTAACTCACAACCCAAATAAGGCTAATGACAGGCTTTCTGGATTATGGCATTGAACTCATTTAGCATGTTAGGGCAGAGAAGCACACACAGACTGTAGTGTGCTACGTGGAGGAGGAGTTTTTGATGGCTGAACATTTGGTCTCAGGAACCAGATGGTATAAAGGGGTGGGGGTGTGGGCAGGAAGGGCCGAACCTCCAACCCCCTCCTCTTCAGGATACCGCCACCACAGTAAATCAGATCCCAATCCACTGCTCGGAGACGGTTAAGCATTACTCTTTCCAATGGCCCTGTTTGGATAAAAGCGACTTTTCTGGTTGGACTTTTTGGAAATATCTGGTCATGAGCAGGTTTTTGTTGTTTGAATGGCTGTGGAAGGCACTTTTCTGTGTCTCCTGAATGTTAACATGTAATGTTAAACCACTGGAGTTTAAGTGATTAGGATGGAGATGTCGCCCCGACAACATCCAAAGGGTCACGGTGAGTTTTAACCTCACTTTATTCAGTGCATCTGGCTGTGGTCTCCATACTAAGTGCCTCTGGTAGTTGGCTAGTTTTCTGTAGTTATGTGATGTGATTTAGAAGTGATTTTTACTGATGTGCATTAGATTCTATCAAGGTTTTTCAAACTTTGGTGCCACAGATCTTTAAATTTGACCTCCTGGCGAGGGACCCCTTTCTAGAATATAAAGTGAAAGATAAATGTGTAAAATATAATCTGGAAAATGTTTACTTTCTATTAAGTTGAGACGGCATCTTTTTGTGCGTCTCATCTGTCGGTAAAATTAAAATAATTTGTGATTTCCGACCAATCTTTAGAAAAGCTGAATGAAAATGATAGAAGAATGGCACTGATGTTAATTTTTTTTAACTAAACCAAAGATTTGATTTTATTTTAAAATAAAAAAGAATATATAAAAATACATATAATTTATTTGATGATTTTGTTATTTTATTATTACATTTTAATTTAATGTTGGCTATTATTTTCTAAACTTAATTTTCCACAGCGCCCATTGTACATGAGTTTTCAAACTTTTTATGGTCAGGACCCCCAAATATGCTGATCCCCTTAAAGATGCTGATTGTTTTTCTATGTTCTTTTATATGGTGAAAAACAAAAATATTAAAATTGTGTAAAATATTAGACTAGCTGCATCTTTTTTCAACCCTCAAAGTAGCTTTGTATAAACTTAAACTTGTAAAAAAGCAGCTAATGAAGCAAACCGTAAAATGTAAATTATAGGAAAAAATCTCATGATTTCAACAGTATGTCAAATTCTGTAGATTGTACTTTTTTATTTTATTATTACTTTTTTCATGTAATTGGTCTCTGGAAAAAACAACAAAAAACTACGATATCTAATTAATCTAGCACCCTGTGGCCCTTGAGTAGGGAGGAGCATGAGTACTTGAGTACTTTAGTGTGACAGTGATGATTGGTCAATAATATAATGATCACCATGACTTTAAAAAAAATAAAAAAAATTCTGATTGGTTATATAATGGTACATACACTATTTCAAGTTGATCATACTATAATGTGTGTTAGTGCCAGTACACAACCTTTAAAAAATGATAAAAATCTACCCATTGTTTTTGTTTTAATCTCCTGATATGTTTTTTGCCTGCCTCGAATCGAGCCATTCGACCGTGTGACGTCACACGGTCGGACGCCCCCCCCCACGATTGTGGAATCTTAGCAGCGTTTCAACACAGACCCGCCCTGAGTGAGCTGTCATCATAGTCCGTCATTGTTGATGTGCTGGAGCAGAATGGCGTCTAAGTGATTATGGTGTTCTGTTATTGGGAGTAATAACAAACAGTCATTTTGTGTTCCTAAATAAGAACCACTGAAGACACAGTGTTTTTTTTCGAAGGGAATATTCCCCATGATCGACATCAATGCGTTCATGTTTGCTCAAGTCATTTCTTACCAGACTGCTTTATAAACGAGTGTTATAAGCGTTATGGTTATTGTGAAACTGAGTGTGTATACATCAGTAAACGCATAGCGTTCGTACATCTCACTTAATGACGTTACCCTGCCAGTAAATTCAAATATAGCTCAAAGTGACATTATGTTAACCAACCATTCAGAAACGTCCTGTTCGAGGCCTAACTTCTTTGTGGTCGTCATTTTGTTAGACTCTGGTACAAACTAATATGGTTGCACAGATGTGTCCTCAGAGAACTTCTGCTGCCATTCTCTCTCCAAAATATACACTCAATTGTTGTCAAGGCAACTCTCCGTGTGTTGTCTAAACGCCTGCTGTAAAGAGGGGCGGAGTGAGTTAAGCTCATTATCATTTAAAGGCATATGCACTGAAACAGTATGCTGAAAACGGAACTGTTTTTGACCAGATAAAATTAGTGTTTTCTTACAATACTAATGAGAATTTTTAATTAAAGTATATTACAAAATTTTCATTTAGACCCTAAAGAATCAAATTAACTTGGAAATGGCATTATATGACCCCTTTAAGTGCAAGATGTGCAGCGACAATCTGTCATACAGTATAATATACTGACTGACGCTGTACTGCTTATGACATGCAGGGTTTAGTGAGAATTTGAACCATGAACCTGAACGTCAGTCAGTGAGGAATGTTAATCACACATTTGTTTGTTTGTTGGGTAAATGAAAGGAGAAGTGTAAGAGGAGAAACAGAAATGCATATACAGGATTGGTAAAAGAAGAAAAAGAGAAGTGTAATTGGGGTAAGTAGAGGTGGACTGTGGGATTGTGGGAAGAAGCCAAAAAAACGCTAAGAACAATGAGGTGTATTCAGCCAAACACACACACACATACAGCTAGAGCACAAAAAACATTTCCTTCCCCACACACACACTTCACAGATGCTATTTATTCATACAGCAGATGCCTCTGTCTTAAGGCCTTTTACTTAGAACTACTTAAACTCAGATCTGAACATCATGAACCAATTGATATGAGGTTTAAAAAAGCTGAGAATGTATTAAAGGGATAGTTCACAAAACAACAACAACAACAAAAAAGTAATTCTGCAATTTACTGACCCTCATGTCACTCCAAACATGTGTACTTTCTTTGTTCTCCAGAACATAAAAGAAGATATTTTGTGGAATGTTGGAAATTAAGCAGCTTTGTTCATCTCCATTGTATCGAAGAAGAAAAAAACTGAAACATTCCTCAAAATATCTTACTTCATTTTCTACTGAAGTCATACAGGTTTGGGTAACATAAGAGTGAGTAATGACAATAAAAAATTGTGTGGACTATATTTAACAGCATGTGGATATGGTTTGATATCTTCAAACGGATGTGTAAATTCATGAAGATTCAGTTTTGTACTGTTCATGTAACCTAACTATCCAGAAATTCACAGCAGCTTGTTCATAAATGCACTTATATTCTCCAGGAACATAGTGATACTCTATGGAAAGGGCAGAGACTCATTGGAAACTCTTCTGAAGAAAACAGGGGCTCTTCAGAAATCCACAGGCTATCTTTATCTTTTGAAACACAGAGACTTTTCAGAAACTCACAGAGCCTTCTTGGTTCATTTCTCAAAAGTCACAGTGTTTTCTTGATGAGCCGCTGGAAATGCCTTTGACCTTTCACTTTCATCAGAGATACAAAGATGTCATAGAATTTTGTACAGAAATGTTCTGAAGCACACTGAGAAATATACCAAAAGAAGACCTCTTTAAATAGTCACTGCAGTTAAAGGGGACCTATTATGGCCCCTTCAACATGATGTGTTATAAGTGGGCTTTCACATTAGCACTTTTTCCGCGCACCCGGGTTCGAGTGATGTCAGAGTTCGTTTCGTTTGGATGATGTGAACGCTGTTTTCCGAACTCGGGTGCGCACCCACGAACTGTACTTGGGTACTTGTAATTATCGTCTCTATCACGATCACGTGACATTGCAGTTCTACGTCATCATAAATGTATTATTTGTATTTGTTTTAAAGCCATTTCAGTTTAAACGTCTGATTTGTGGTTTTCACAAAGTTCACATAAACACAGTTGGTTATGTCTGTGAATGTAAACAGCAGGGAAAGAAATTGCATGTAAATATTAGATCAGTGTATTAAAGTGACAACAGCATTATATACAGTTATATACATTTCAGATTTATGGGGAAAATGGAGAAACGGAGAGGACTAATTTTTATCAAAATAGGGTTGTTGCGTACACACACTTTGGACACATAATTATGTTCAAAAACAATATAAAAGTGAATTTTGGAAAATAGGTCCCCTTGAACACATATTGACCTGAACGCTTTTGGTTTCAGACAAAATGCAGGCAAATGTGGCCCAAATCTGATTTTGTCATGATTTGTCAAGACCGTGTGAGCAGCACAAACCACATGGAATCTGATCTTTTCACTTGCGATTTGTGCCACTTCCATATATGTGTAAATCCGATACAATCCAGATGTTTTTTATTGCAACCGCAGACTGAACAACCATATCAGAATTCATGCGACTTTTAAATCACTGAGCAACATTCGTCACAATTCTAACAGTGAAAACACAGAAAGCCCATACAGTTTCATCAATGACAGGGAAAGAGTTAGTCATAGCAACTGGATGTTGTTGAAGCAGATTAATATAGAAAATTAGGATTGTGGCAACACAGCATTTTAGCGATTGCAGATTAGTAAAGTTATTTTTTTTAATTAAT
>JAOTRC010000034.1:17557625-17571868 GCA_027497675.1 Cyprinella lutrensis
TTTGTTAATAATAATTTTCACTCATGCAAGCAATAATGCTCTTGCTAAGGGGGTGCAAACTCCTATGGATAAATGCTTCCAAATGGAGCCCCCATTTGGTTTTATCTCTCTCATAGGCTCTCTTACTGTAACACACACCCTAGTCTCTCCCCCCCATCACACACACAAACAGATACCACACATATGTGATGCCAACAACAGGCTTTTAAAGTGGCATTCAAAATGAGATGAAGTACTTTCCTTCTGCTCTCTCAGCGCTCATGGGAGCATTTAGTAGTGTTTTTTCTTTTCTGCTTCAGGCTTTTCAGTGCTTTAAATGCCTCAGTCTAATTCTGGTTTGTTTTGCTCATGCAGCAGGGATTACCCAGGCTTACTACAAATCACTCTCACCCGCTCAGTGCCGCTCTGTGTGTGGTTTAGGGCTGAGCACAGTGAGTGGGCGGGTATCTTATTAATCATTCTGTTCAAATTTCAATGGTTAGTTATTGAAGTTATTTTGCCCTAATCCAAATTGACATCACTTTTAAAAAAAAGGTTTTAAAATGGCTGTACAAATTCTGTGTCTGCATTTATAAACTTTTTACTGGTATGTATGTAGCACGTTGGACTAAAGCTGCAGTTCGTGTGTAGAGTATGCTTATACTCTTCTATACCGGTAGAGAGAGGGATTTAGCTAAATAGGTAAAAAAAATAAATATATAAAAAGAAATCTTACATTTCTTTAATCATAACAACACTGAGTTGCAGTTTACTGATAACGTTATAGTGCCTGGGTGACCCCCTAGAGGTTCTCTTAATATCTCAAAAATTATTCTTAAATTTGAATTAATGTAAAACGCTTTTGGCTTGGTTCCGTTGGTGGTGTCGATAGATCAAGCATGGGACATCTGTGATGTGGATACTGAGCAACTCTGTGATCTTGATCTTCTCCATCATGGTGCTGTTGTTGATGTGATGATTGTCAACGATCACCTCTATAGTTATTTGGGTCTGGAGAGATATGATGTTGTGTCTGTGTGTTAGATAAACAACCGAATTATATTTAGATAAATAAACATAGAAAGCAAACATTACTAGATAATTATAAATCACATTTTTCATCTTGACATTTGTATTAAGATGCTAACCATCTTAAACGAGCTTGACAAGACTACTGCAGTTCTGACCACAAATAATTTTGTTAAATGGCTCAAACCCAGCCATCTTTAACTAAAATATTTTTAGAATAATTTCTTTGTTTTGCTTTGCACTCTTTTTAGCTGACAATTAGTCTAGCTCACTTGTAGAGGTAGCTTGCTGTAACCAATCCAACCTGGACATACCTGTCAAATTATTACTGGCTGTCTTCCTGTTTAAATGTATCTCGTATTTGAATTCTCTTTGCTTAGTTCATTGTGTATGTACTGAATTATTATATTGGATTAGCCTAAGCAACATACTGTTTGACGTAGATTTACTGCTCCACTACCAAAATTCTTCCATGGCTACTGTTCTCATCAACGGCAATGCATTTATTCACGACAAAGTATAGCTTGCAGTCTTACTGTAAATACAACTTAAATGAAAAGCATTAAGATATTGGGGTGTATAATCATTGTGAAACAAATCTTACAGTGTTGTCTTTCCGAGACACACCGGTCTCTAAAGTTGAGTTGTAGACTCATTTGGCTTCAGATTGACAAGTCACGCGACGGCGCTTCAACGGATAACGTGATTGGCCAAATCAATTCAACACAAGCGTTGATTGGATCTCACTGATACCAATGTTTGTGATCAGTTTGCGAAATTAAATCTATTTCTATTTAATGTGCAACACAATCGGTGTTGGACACAATCAGTGACAATCATTTTGTGAATTGTTCATACAGACAAATAAAAAAAAAATGAGCCAGGCAGCTGCTTGGTAACTATCAAATCAAAAACTAAACTCGGCCCACTGCCTAACCTGCTTTCTGTGGGCAGTAATAGTGTGACTGTAATGTCGATATGAAAGGACATTGTGATTAGTCTTTTTCTTCCGTATTGTGATGTATATTTGAGTGAAACGGCTTCTCGAAAAGAAAAAAGAGCACTTGATTTTGTCAGGAATTGATTGGTTCATTGTGGTTTGCTATGGATGTGATCTTGCATCTCACACAGGTTGTTCTGTTCTTGTGTCAAAAGACACATCATCAGAAAAGAGATGTCGCTACAAGTGAGAGTGGAAGTTATGATTAAAGATTATGAAGGCACATGAATAACAAAAATAATGAGTTAATAAAATAAAATAATGGGGGGGGGGGGCTAACGCAATCATAGGGGTAACACTGATTGTACATTATGTGGTTTTATTTATTATTGATTGTCATATAGAGGTCAAAATTATCGCACAAATACGATAAGAATCGTACATCTGGCAACGCTGTTCATGAGCCCAACTAAAGCAAACACTGATCTCAATCATGGTGACACCAAATTTCTGTTAAAGTTTTTTGCACTTTTTTTAAATTAGCATATTTTACTTTCATTTTATGGTTTTTGTTTGGCAGCCATAGTCATCTGCCAGTCATTTGACCCCTTTTTAATTATATTTTTTTACAATGAAGGTATATGATCGTGATAATTCAGGAAATACCTGTAAAATGACAATGTTTTTCAGTTTATTTCATGTAGGATGTTTTACTTCAATGTTACAGTTTTTTGGAGGGCTGTCAGTCATCTAACCGTTTTATCATTTAACTGTTTTGTTACTGTTGATTTACAGATTATATTTGTAATGTTACATACATTTTATGTAATTTAAGAAAACAGAAAAACTACTGTATGAAAAATACAATTGTAAAATTAATTGTAATTTTACAGTGTTTTGAGTACAATTTAAAACTAAAGAAAATGATCGTCAAAAAATCAGGGTTATTTTCGGTAAAATTAGGAGGGTTTTTTTTACAGTGTAGTCATTTTGATTTTATGGTGACTTTAATTGTATCTGGCAAATAGTGCTGAATTTTATGAATGAAGTGCACGCTATAGTCAGTCTAATTACATCAAAGGTGTGTTTTCAATCAATTTTTTCATCTGTGTCTGATTTTTTTTCTCAGTGAACTCACTTAAACAAAATGTGGGTCTTTTGGAGGCAGAATAGTCTGTGTTTGATGAATGTCATCTGAAAGGTGCCTGATGACATAACCATGTACAGCGTGTCCTGAAGGGACAAATGCGCATCACACACACATTCAAAGCGTAAACAATCCTGATTTATTCTGTTGCAATCACTTGCGTTCCCCAGGTTCTTGTTCTCATTTTATCAACTTTATGTTGATTTGCTGCCAAAATGGGGCAGTACATGACAGAGAATCATTGAGAAATCAGTGAGACTCTTGTGTAATTGATTTCCTCTAGTTTCTAAGCAAGTGTGACTGCAAGCGTTGATGAACAAAAAGAACCAAAGTGACGCACTTTTAAGGAAAAATTTGAAGATCTGAAAATATCCTTTCTGCTGGTTTCTTTGCAGGTCTAACAAAAAACAGATGCTCATCGGCAAACGGTTACAGAGGCTGTCAACATAATTACTTAAGCACACAAGTGATCATTTTAGAACTTCACTAATGGAGATAGAAAGATGGCATATAACAAGAGATTCATGCGTGTCAAATCAATTACCGGCTAAGCTGTAAAAGAAAAAAGATGTAGTTTTCTTTAAAAATGCCATCAAAACATTGTTGAATTGCTGCTACACTGATGTCTGCATTGGGAGCTCATTGATGCTTTTGGCACCACAATTGCAATATGATTGCAGTCGATTGCTATTTCATTTATAAAACCCCAGGAGTCGCTTGAACATCAATACCACTAAAAACTGTGCACATCGTCGAAAGTTTACATGACAGAAAAGACTTTCTGATATCACACTTGTTTTTATGATTCGTAGTACAAGGCAAGGGGCCGATTACAGAGCTCTGTGGTAGACAGGTCTCCTATCAACACACATAGACACTTATGAATGCTGTAAAACCTCAAAGCATGTTCTTGAAACAGCTGTGAGAGGAATGCTGATACAGACAGAATACTCCCTCTATCATTACTCTCACAAGAGCTTTATTTAGCTCAGAGCTGTTGCAGACATGTCTTTGGGCTTCGCTTTGGTGTCTCGCAACTCGAAGCCATGTTTGGCAAGACGTTGAGCGTTTGATTGTTTAAATATTGATCAGAAGTTGCTTAGTATACTTTTTACAGAAAATTTAGGGATGAACATTTATCATAACAACCTTGTTTTATAAAATATCAAGCAATTCGCATGGTTTGACAGCGTATGCTGATCTGCGAACAGAGAACAGAATCAGCAGGGATATCCTATTATCTCATTTACGCTGATAATGAAGATGCAGCAGAAATATACTGTATAATAAGAACCAAGTGAAGATGTTGCCCTGAAGACAGCTGGAGGAGCTTTGGTTTAGAGTCCAGTGAACATAGACCCGCAAATTCAGAGAATTGGCTAATAATGTTATCATAGAATTGTTTTAAATAATACAATTTTGTTAAATGCCCAGCATAGTTTAAAATAATTTAGGTCTTTTCAGAGCCATTTGGAAAAATCTCATATTTTAAATAACCTTAGATCTGAGGCCACTAATACGGAACCCGTACGTTTTGGACCCATACCCTCAGGTTCTCAGGTCCGAAGCAAAAATGGCTAGATGGATGAGTGTCCCCATCTTATATACCAGTAGGTATGGGGTTGTAGCTTGGCATGAAAATTCCACTCGCCAATTCCATTGGCAGTTTTTCCAAAACCGTGATTGAAAGAGGTGATTGTCGGTGGACAAAAAGTCAGACAGGGAAGGGAACTTAAAATATAATGTATTTTGCCATCAGGCCCTTTTATTATTGACATCACTAGAAGTCAAGGGTATTTTCATAGAAAATGTCAGTGGTGACAGGTAGGCAGTGAATTGAAAATTATTGTTTATATTTAGAAATGACTGGATTAGAAACCGGTGAAAAATTCACAATCTTCATCCATAAATTTTGCACCTGCAATGGAAAATGCTGACTTTGTTATAAAATCAGCCTCACAAACATATTATATTTTTATGAGGTCCACTCTGGTGGGGAATTCCTCTTTTTTTCTTTTTTTTTCAAAGTACGTTGATGACAGATTATCTCTGGCCTCTGCATTTCTAATGACCGTTTGAGCTTTCTCATATGTGTCCATGCATGGAAGAACATCACAAAAGAAACATCTCTTTTTATCCTGGAGAAGATTTTTCTATAACAAAAGAATAAAGTAAGATTAGACATAATTGTCAATCATCATCATCATCATGTTAACCCACAGCACTCACCCATTATCCTCTTATTTTAATACAGTAACTCTTTAGACTTCCTGTTTATTGAACGAAGAAAGAGGCAGGGGGTGGGAAAAGGAAAAGAGAGGGAGGGGTAGTAGAGAAGGAGAGGGAAAAAGAAACACTTTACTTAGGGGGTTTCCACCTTTCCTGAGAAGAGAAGCAGTTACAGGAATGTTCATGTTTAATGCCTGTCTGGACCTTCTAATCAATGCGAATTTCTGATTACAACATCAATTGTTCATGGTCATATCAGTAATAGTAACTGTTGTAACTTGTATTGATGATTGATATGGAGAAAAATGTATGTACTGTAATGATGATGAATTCAAATTCTTGCCTATAGCTATAGGGTTTCATGGTACAAAAATTGACAGTCACAAAGTATGTAGGCTTTAATTATTCATTGTATGAAAAAGACTGTCAAAAAATTCTATCTGGATGTAGAATGTCAAGTGTGCGTACACAAATTTGTTTCCTTCTTGAACGTCTGTCAGACTCGTCAAACTGTGTACACCCATACATATGCATGCATTGCAGGCAGCAGAGACAATGTCAGATAAATGTGAGGCTGATACCACCAATCTCCATCCCTCGGCGCAAAAAAAGTTTCTCTAAAACATTTAAAATCTTAATTTTAATGCTTTACTTTATTATAGTCTTCTTAAATCCCAAGATTGATCTTTTAATTCAATGAATTATCTGAACAGTCACTAAACATAATTTAGCCTACCTCCTATCGAAAATTTGCTATAAGCTTTGTCCTTAGTTGCTTTTGATAAGAATCAAATGTCTCAGATTTCAAAAATATTAATTTTAACTAAATGTATTTCTGAAATATTTTCAAATGAATCAATATCGAATCAATTCTTAAAATACCATGAAACTGAAACTGAGATTTTATCTCATGCTATGAAAATCTTATAATGTATTGTTGCAATCCTCTTGCCACATATTATATTTGTAGGTGGAGAGCAGTGTTTAAATGGATTGTCAGACAAAGTTTAATGAATCAAATGTATGATCTAGAGACAGTATAAATGTGGGCGTATGCACGAGAAAACCCGGAGCACTGCTGGGAGTCAGGGAGTTCAGGAATGCTGAAGGGGCAGTGTATGGAGGCAGGAAACAGACAAAGCCGATCTGATCATAAGAATGAAGAGTGTGTGTGTACGTGACCATTTGTGTACATGTGGACATGCATATTTACACACATTTTCTTATTTGGCATTTATGAGTTCTTCTGGCATCTCAATATAATTTGGTATCCAGTGGCATTGGGGGGAATATAGGCACTATTGTTTTACTTTTCACATTCATTTCTTCGTAATTTGGTTGTAGATTACATTGATATTTTCAGACTTTAATAGATTTTTGTTATTATTTGCTTACAAAACTTTGGTATTTTTTTTTCACAAGGTCTTACAAAAACTATATTGAAATGTGGAATAGTACTGCATTCTGAAATTTAATTTTGTGTGTGTGTGTGTGTGTATGAATGTGTTCACTGTTGAATACCTTTTGTGTTTGTCTTTTTTGGAATTGCATATTATATGTATAATAAATTAAAACTCAACTGAAATATATAAATGATTTCTGAAGCCTGTAATTAAACATAATTTGTTTTAGAGTGTCGTTAAATCATCATCTGTTCATTTGAACACAATTTTGCTTCAGTGTGCCAGAGATCATCCTGAAGGGCTTTCAGCAGACTGTGCCTGCCTTTATAAATAGGCCAGAATTTCAGAGCCCAACTCACCCTGACAGCCATATGCTTATGAATAGAAAGACTATTACTGACAACACTTGCGAGCAGTCTATGATTGTTTTGGAATCATGTTATTAGGCATACTGTCTAGTTCATGCCAAAGCTGCTGTTTTTATTGACAGGGTTATTCAGTTGAAAATTTTTCCCTACTCCTTTCTTCATGCTGCAAGGTCATTGGCTAGTCAGTTTACAATTGGATCTGATTGGCTAGCTTCCCAAATGACAATGGTTCATGCTCAGAATGTTTGGTCTAATGCGAGCTGCTTATGAAATCGCATTGTTACTCATGCTGCACAAAGAGAAAAATGTTTTTGGCATTCAGTGAACACAATAATTTGCCTTGGCCTAGTATAGCCTCCCATACTGCCTTTGCGCAGCGTGGTTATATTCACACTACAAGGCAGCCTGGATACCATGGATCAGATTTTCGCCCCCGCGAGGGGACCAATCACAGAACGGGGAAGAAGCAGCAAGACGAAAAAGATGTCGGTGTTATTTTTTTTCAATAAAAATATGTCTGTAGAGTGTCCATATACATTTAACCCTTATCTTTGTATTGCACAAATGGCAATAGTCACTGAATGCCATCGTGTACACACAAATCTCTGACCCATTGTCTTCCTTGTCTAATTTCTGTCGCTCTACTTGCGTCATCTGGTATTGAAACAATTGGCTATGAGCAACGTACAGGCGCATTTGATAGACTTCTGTAGCACCCAATAAACTGCTCTTGGCATTTGTCAACCCCGCCTCAAATACGAGAAAATGAACATGTGGTTCCCAGGTGTCAGACGTTAGCCAGGCTACATAATCACAGTTTAATCATGGTTTTATCGCATATTCTGAAATTCCATTTCAGTATATTTGACATTCTATTGGGATGATTTGTTTTTGCAAATCAATAAATCCAATACTTCCTGGAGGGGGATGAACGATTTCAGATTTTTTAAAGTCGCCATTTATGTGATGAAAGTCAAGTTGGCATCAACTAGACGCGGGTTGCCTTGTGCACAGCTATGGCATATGGAACTTTAAGACTGGAAAACTGTGAGAGGGCAACTCTCTGGGAAAACAAAGGAAATTAACATTTGAACTCTCTCTTGTGAAAGTAGCATCATCATTTGAGGCGCAAGTATCATCCTAATCTACATCTCTTTCCCTTGACCCCCTCTTCCTACATTCCTTCTCTCTCATATTTAATGTGAACTATTATCATACAGTATTATACATGTTTGGTATCATTTAAAATGTCTCTGTGTGACTGGTACAAAGATGTTGTCTCCACAGAAGTAAAGCAAAAGGTAATAAGAGTTCAGAAATGTTTTGCTTACAGAGGAAGGTGGGTATTGCATGCAATTGACATCCTACACAAAGGTGTAACCTCTAAATGTAAATTCCCATTGTTAACAAATGCTTCTATATGAAAGGAGGGTGTACTTCTGGAATTGACAAGAGGCTCGGGGCGATTTGTAGTTCAAAATAGCCCGAGATGATGTGTGTGCAAGACACTCAACATCATGTATTTTCTAATATCAGGTTTGCTTTTTTCCCTCTTTTTTCCAGAGCATTTGGTGTTTTGTATTTATTATCTTTGAACTGATTGTGTAATTGGCATAATGATGCCATTTGATTTTATTCTGACTTACTCTGAAATTGTTTTCCCAAGTAGATTAAACGGATTCGCATTTTTGTGCAAAATCTGCATCAGATTAGTGACGACTAATAATTGGCACTAATTCAAGTGTACTTGGGATTTGTAAAGACAATAATGGATTTTCTGTTTAGGGCAGCAAAGTGATGATTGACCAACCTTAATTTGAGTATGTCTTACCTCGTGTAGATAAGTGTATGTGGGAAACCACGGCATGGCCAATCCAAAGCTGTTATGTTATATCTTTAGTAGTGGCCATAGCTCTGCCTGAAACGTATAATTTAAATTCAAGTGAACTCAAACCAAGGGCGGCTTTACAAAAATAAATTTGATTGTGTAAGTGTGAAAGCGACCATCTCAGATATATAGCCAATTACCTGTTTAGTGACCGAAGCTGGCGAGTTTTTGATTTGTGAGATCCACGTTAAACAGAAGGCAGAATAATCAAATGTGCTGCTAAACTATTATATAAATGAGCAATAGCCAATTGGCATTCTAACCCAAATTCAAGGTTGTAATAAAAAGGATTCAGATAAGTTTAATTGGAATTAAGTTACTTTGCCACGTGGAAAAGACAGTAATGCACAAAGAATGTTTACTAGTGCTATGCAAACGGATTTGTTCTGTCTTTCTGGCACCAAAAAAACATAAAAAACAAAACAAAAAACAAAGAGCTCTCAATGGCCCCTGTAAACATGAAGCGTGTAATTTATTTTGTGGCCTTGCAAATCTAATGATAAAGAGCACTACTGGATTAAACTATCCCAAAGGAGTGTTAAATGTGTGCGAATGGCATATCAGAAGAATATGGATGAAACCATGTTTGAAATCCAAATTAATGGGTATCACTCACTCACTCTCTCACTCCCTCACTCGGTTTGACTTGTTTGGTAATTGTATCAGTTTCATTGCTCCTTAGATTTGTTGTATCGTGTCCGGATAGAAACAGATGAGAAACATTTATGTAGGGATTGATTTTCTCAGGCCAATCACTTCAGTTTGTCTCGTTTCCTTGAGGTCTTGTTGTCGAGTCAGTCAATTACCAGGATCTTAATGCAAGTAAACAGTAGTTTTCACAATGACCTCTTACATTTGAAATTAAAAAAATTGAGGTGGACGTACATAGGTTATGTGTATTGTTTGATTGCTATGATATAATTTGTATTTAATTTTCAGAAACTCCAATGTTTCTGTGGACCATGCAACTGAGGGCGATTAAACCAGGAGATATATTATATATCTGTACATTTGGTGTAGCCTAATGGCACTTTTCTAATGCTGGTATGGCTCTGTATGTCTCAGTACGGTTCGACAACTTGCTTGGCTTTTCCACTGTGTGGTACGACTCGGCTCAGCATGGCAAAGCTCGGTTCGCTTTAGCTCAGTTGGCTTTTCCACTGCAGTTAGTAGTTAGTAAGTGGGTGGGATTTAGTCTGATCGTTGTAGTTTGTCCGTTCCTCAGCAACCAAGTGCAGAGGATTATATAGTTGGTTTGATTTCTCGCAAATACAACTAGGTACGCTGGTAGTGACGATTCTGTCTGTGATCAGTGATCTGTAGTGTTTTCACGTCACATCAGCACCTCGTCGGCACCAACACCACCTCGACAGTGGTGGTACCATTTAAAGCGAGGTGAAACGAGCCGTACCGTAGCGTACCGTACCATGTAGTAGTGGAAAAATGCCACAAGTGAGCCGTACCGAGCCGCACCATACCATATGCAGTGGAAAAGCCCCATGATATACCTGATGCCGTCTGTGTCAAAAATGTTAATCAAACAATCTCATTGCTCTTGACTGAATTACTTTTGTAACTTTAATAATTGTAAATATTATTTAATATTTCATTTTTAATTTACATAGACCATGCAGTGTTTTTTAGGTCTACTTAATTTGTGTCTTTGCTCTTTGATAGTTTTTTTGTTCTATTGCTTGTAGGATTTTTGTGATTCAGAAATTGGTTATGAGATTTATGAAGTTTTAATGGTATCAACATTTTCCAAATAATTTAAAATTTAAAGTACAGCTGGGTGACAAACCAATAACAAAAATTATTGCAATATAACATTTCTTGAGAAAATAACAAAAGTTTGATAAATGTCCGATATAATGTCCGATGTTTGCTGAATGTCTCATTTTAATCAAGTGATAGAATTGAACTTATAGATTATCTTATTGATTTCATTTATTCATCTTTCTCTCTCTCTCAGAGCTGGAGGCGAAGGAGGCCTGTGAATGGCTCCGAGCGGCTGGATTTCCTCAGTATGCTCAGCTCTATGAAGGTAATCCAGAACTCATCCCACGAAAGTCCACTCAGCCCGTCAATGTCTGTCTCTTTAATTTACCCCTTACCTCTGTGCCTTTTTCGTGACTGTGTTATTTTCCTATTTTATTTTCATCTGGTTTTCCTGCATATTTTCTCTTTAGAAAGGTGCAGAGATGCAAATGGAAGCGCTCCACTACAGCAAGCTTCAGTGTTATTGTGTTTTAGGATTAGTGATTGGGGAAATGCATGTGAGACCAGATGGCTTTTGGTTCAGATCACTTTTGGGTTGTGAGTTTAAAGTCATGCTGAACCAATGAGCGGTCCAGAGCACTGCTATTTAGAAACAATCAGAGGTACTGCAGATGTTCAGGAATTGTTTTAGTCGTGCTGGTCTGCTTCCCTCAAAATATGATTTGTGCCATTTCACATACACTGAAGTTAAACTAATCTGACTGCTTGTGCGTACTCGGTTCGCAAAGACTAGAACTATTTTAAGAGAAATTCATTTTAATATAAAATAATTGGCATGGTTCATGCAAAAATTAACATTCTGTAATCATTTACTCTACCTCATGTCATCCCACGCTCTCTGACTGACTTCTGCAGAACATAAAATAATACCCTAGTCTCCTATCTTCCTTATAATGAAAGTGAAATGAGGACAGGTGATGTTTCAGTTTCAGTTTCACAGTGACAAAAAAAGCATTAAAAAAGTATTTTGGAAAGTGATTCATATGTCTATATTCCAAGTCTTCTAAAGCGTATAATAGCTTTGTCGTGCGATAAACAGAACTAGAGATGCAAAATATAAACATTTCGATTTTTGAAATTCAGATTTCCATCATCTAAAGCTCACTTAAAATTAACCCTTTAAAATATAGCCAAAGATGTTTGTAAAACAGGCTAAGATAAGACCAGCTACCATCAGGCTGGAATGAGTGGTAGAGTTGTGTGTCATCAGCATAGCAGTGATAGGAAAAGCTATGTCTCTGAATCACAGATCCTAGTGATGTCATGTAGATGAAAAAAAGACAAGTGGTCCAAGCACTGAACCCTGAGGCACCCCATTAGCTAGAGGTTGGGTCTTGGACACCACAACGATATTCCACGACACCCTCAAGGACCTATCTGGGGGGTAAGACTTGAACCATTGGAGTGCGGATCCTGAAATGCCCTTGATCTTTAGGACTGGCAGGAGGATCTGTTGGTTAACTGTTGTCAAAGGCAGCAGGCAAATCCAGTGAGATGAGAACTGAAGATTTGGAAGCTGCTCTTGCCAGTCTCAGAGCTTCATTACTGAGAGCAGGGCAGTCTCAGTTGAGTGCCCGCTTTTGAAACCAGACTGACTGTTGTCCAAGAGGTTGTTCTGTGTAAGAAAGGAAGGGATCTGGTTGAAAACAATTCGTTCAAGTGTTTTGCGACGAATGGAAAAATGAATACCGGTCTGTAATTTTACAGATGTGCTGTATTTACAGTGGGTTTCTTAAGGAGTGGGGTTACCCAAGCCTGCTTAAAAGCTGTCAGAAAGAATAATAGAATAATAGTCAGAAGAATAGTTAATTTTGTTGTGATAGTAAGTCATTGTAGCAGGAGAGAAATTGAAAGTGAGGTTTCGTTGAAAGGTGACCTGTGGAGGAGTATGTGTTGTGTTCTGAGGCAAGTTGAGGTTGAGAGTGAGGAGGAAGTGATCCAGCGGAGTGTCCAGTGTATGGTCAGTCGAGTGGTTGCGCATGTAAATAAGGTCCAATTGTTTACCTGTTTTGTGAGTAGCCACAGTAAATACTCATTTGAAGTTGAATGAGGCAAGCAAGGTGTGGAAATCAGTGGCTTGAGGTTTTTCTAGGTGGATGTTGAACCAGTCTCAGAGCACCTCGTGCTCGTTTTTTTACTGACCAATGAGACTGCCGCTTTTTCTCACGTGTTTGGAGCTTCTGAAGTTACAGTAAAATACAACTTGGGGACGCTCAAACACAAAATGGTCTTGCCGAGCACACATATGCAACAGCGAAGAAGATATACGCCAAGTAACGTCACCATCTACACAGCCAGGAAGAAATAAGACGAGGAAGATTGAAGACAAGATGAATTTAGAGCTGCAGTTATCGTTGGTGCTAGAACATGAACTATATTACAAACGAAAAAGGGACTACAAACATCTTACAAAAGAAAACTTATATGCAGGGGTATTGCAGAGCAAATTGGCGTCATCTAATGTCAGGAAATAAATTTGCATGTTCACTCTGCTCACCGTCAGCGAAAATCCCTTGGGTGTGAACACAAAAAATGCGCTGAAAAACGTTGCTGTATAACGCGTGCTGATATTCGTCCCGGCGTGTACGGGCCTTTTGTGAACATCCTGACACTACCCACGCTGCTGAAAGCGGCATTTAGATAATAATGTTAATATGTGCTTTCCTTTCAATAACAAAATTAACACAAAAATAAAAAATGACAGCAATGAGAAAACCGTCCTCAAGCATCTGATCATAGAAATTGGGATGTTTGCACGAGCTCTGCAATTCGACACTCAAGACACGTCAAGTTTATTTATATAACACTTTATACAACAGATTGTTTAAGAGCAAGCTGCGTTACAGTATTAAACATGAAAATTAGGGCTGTCAAATGCGTTATTAACGGCGCTAATGCAAACCTATTTTAATGGCGTCAATATTTTTTATTGTGCGATTAACAATCTTTTTGGCCCAGCAAACTTTGTAATGTTTGTCGCATGCCTTTGCAACAGGATGCATCATGCGTGGCACTGTGCTATGAAACCATTCATGTCAATGGCTTGCGCCACGCGATGAAGTTTTGTTGCTTCGTCGACCAAAGCGCAAACAGATCTAGCTAGACCGGAAACAAAACAACAGGCAAGCTGCACACACGTTTGGGCTTGCAAACCGGCCAAATAGTTGGTTAACAGTACGTTTTGAGTGGATGATGAGTGCGAGACGCAGAAATGGTTGCCAATGAGATTCTGAATGGAAAGTTTACTTTTTAAAAGTTGCCAAATGGTTCCATTGACGAGACCAAAGTGACCTTTGTGTTTTGTCGTTGTTAACTGAGCTATCATCATCGCAGCAGGTCCAGTCTGAAATACTACTTGATGGCTAAGAACACAAGTAGACACACACACAGCTGATGGGAATTCTCCACCCACTCGTCAATATCAGAACCTTGTCAGTATTTCTTTCACCCTTGTATTGATGGACAGTGTTACATTGTGTGA